>JAYRBW010077995.1:0-24391 GCA_036023295.1 Invenusta paracnida | reverse complement strand
ACATCTGGCATCGGCGAAAAGTCAACTCCCATAAATGCATGATACATCAGTATGAGCGTTGACTTTTAGTCAACTCCCAAAATTTGATGATACATCTAGCGCTGACTTTTCGCCGATGCCTGATGTATCATGAAACGGGCGTTGACTTTACGCCGATGCCTGATGTATCGTGGCCTTTAGTGTTCGGAAAATTTAGATCATTGTTTACATAATATGTGGGTTTGACATTTACGCTTAAACATGTCATTGGGTTATTAATGAAGGCTTATGTACTCATCATTACCATAGTATGCCATTGATTCAATGATTGCTATGTATGTATATAAGCAAATTATGTATGCAATTTGACCAAAATATCTAGCCATGTTCTCGACAATTTACTGTACTGCATCAATAGAAGCCTCAATGATTATTTCAAAATATGGTTTCCCATGAAAATAGCAAGTGATTATCAATAAAAACTTATTGTCAGATAGATATAAGTAGTTCTTTTCGCTATCTGTGGACGATCATCACCCATAAATTCTGCTGGGATTTACGACGAATATACAATCTGTTAAGACCAATCGTTTGGTCACACATCATAAAATATTCAGAATTGATCTTGCAATTTCGACATGAATGCGTTTGTTTTCTTCAGTAAAAACGTGTGGAATCAAGTTGATATATACTTATAGTGTACAGACTGTGTATAGACTGTTACTCAGAATTTTGAACACTAGTTATATCCAGAAATACCTGGTAAGCCCTCAATGTAAGCACACCTAATAGAGTTGTCTTTCTCAATTAATATCCTCATACACTTGATAATCTCTGCTGTCAAACTTGAACGTGGTCAGCCTAATCCAAGCAAACGGCTGGATATATCCCGATCATCTTCACGAAATTATTTCGCCAATTGTTGTATTTGGTGAATGCATTATAGCATCTGTAACCCATAACCATTATATTCCTCAATTACTCTGTGCTTTGATTTCGTCGATTCATAGAAATTCTTTTTTAATAGATTTCGAAACGCGGTTTTTTTGACGACCCCTATTCAACATTAAGATTAATTTCAAGATTATTAAATAAAAATTATTTTGTAATAATATAATCATATCTTGAAATTAATAAAATATTATTAATAATTACATATACTTAAACAATATTTCAAATAATGTTGGTATATATTCAAAAATATATTTGTATATAAATAAACCATATTTGAGAATGAAACGCTGAAGTAAAATATTTAATTAAAAATAGAAATGTTCAAGTTAATTAAACACTAAAGACAATACACATTTCTTCTAATAAAACAATTTCAAACATTTACTTTTCTTGAAAATAAAAAATAGTTTATATTGATTTATTCGTGAAAAACAGCATAATATGTATAATCAGTTTACAAGAATGGTTTATGTACTAATTTTCATGAATGGCTAACATTTCAACATAATTTTTGAAATTCCAACTTTTATAATACTATATAAACGAAAAGTATCCACTGAAGGACATGTGTATAACATACAGTACCTCTTATTTTTATTATCTCTAAATAAAAATAGAAACATTACAAAAAATATTTATTAAATTATTTTAATCGATATATCAAATGCTATAAATTTGTAATTGTAACATTTTTATAACATTTTTGATAGTATACATATATAAAATGTATTAAAACATTATATAAAGAACGAAATTTAAGGGCTCTCGCCTAAAAAATTCTGTACGCTCCTGATATACGTACATAAATTCGTATATAGCTTATGTATTGATTATTATTATTTTATTTGCATTACAAATAGCGCGCTTATGTTGCATATTGCAGTTAAAGTACACCAAGTGCATCATTATGACATATTGTCGCATTTATTCCAATATAGTAATCAAGTTGAAAATGACATGCATTATAATTAATTGTTGCATATTAATTGTTAACACTAATACTTAACACTATTATTTGCGGATATTGCAGTTTGATTGGTTTTACTACAATTTTGAGATTTTCATCTATCAATATATGTATTTAGTCACTAAGGCGGCGTTCATATGTGTCCCTTTGATGTTAGATATATGTATGTGTCTTTAAAATGCAAAATATGTGTAAATGGTTAAATGATCCTTAGGTCTATATATTATAAACATAAAAATAATGTTTTGAACAAATAAATATATTACGCGTTTTGTATGTTATACCTATACATATGTCGTTTTAATTTATATATTTAAATAATTATGTTGACTATAATAGATATAGTTAATGCTTATTGCCTATAAGTTTAAATAAATATTGAATAGAATATCTGTATGTTATTATTTTCACAGTTTAACTAATACTCGAAGTTTTTACTCTTCAACGCGGTCTTGCCGTCCATAATTTGAAGAAGCTCGTAGAAGAGCGATATAGTATAGGATTATAATCTTTGGTCGATGACGATTCATGAAAATAAATTTTTAAGCGCAATTTTGTTGACTAAACTCCTTAAATATCTTTATAGACTGTATAATATTTAATTACAAATTTCATTTAAATTGTAAAATAAATTCAAAACAATGAGCATAAAAAATTACTAAATATTTTTTGCGAGGTTCATAAAAAAATGCATATATAAGCCATATTAAATATCATACAGTCCATAAACATATATTAAGCAATTTACTTAACAATTATGCTTAAAAAGTTCATTTTTCATATGTCTCTCCATCGACCAAAGACTATATCCAATACTATTGCTCTGCTACTAACTTTTCAAATTATGGATGGCAAGGCTGCGCTAAAGAGCAAAAACCTTTAGTAGTTGAACTGCGTCAATAATAACATACAAATATTCTATTCTATATTTATTTAAGTTAAACTATAGGCTATAAGCATTAACTATATATTTAGTCAATATAATCATTTAAATACATAAATTATCTATTATTGGTGTTATTGATTACAGAAAATACAAAATTGGTTCCTGAAATAGAAATCTAATATATTATTCTACTGGTTATCCTAACAATCATAAGTATGTACTCTATCGATTTAGTTTTCCCTTCTTTCTGTGTGCCTCATATGGATAAATACTGATATAACGTGTACTATTATAAACAATATGTACATTATTTTTTAAATTATAAAGTTGCTTAATTTCTTGTAAATAACAAATTCCAAATAATTTCACCTAAATTCTAAAGTAAAACCAATTTTATATGCGGTACTACATATATATATATATATATAAAAACATTTAATTTTTAGGCGTAATGTGTTTTGATTATCTACATACTATATGTACATTACTTATATATATATTTGAAGACTTTGTTATTTTTTATATTTAATTTATTTGAATATATTGTATCCTTGTATTTGATTTATACTCTCATCTTATATCGTATAAAAATAATTTAATACAAATGAGACGAATCTGATTACAATTATAATTTACCATATTTTAATATAATTTCATTGACTTAGTAAACAATAATCAATGATTACCTTGTTAACAACAATATGTTCACTGAAATCCATGTTTAATTTTTATATAAATAATTTCATTATATTTAATTCAATTCAATTTGATTTAAAAAATAATATTTAAATATTCGAAATTAGTAAAGTAATAAAATACAATCTTACAAAATATGTAGTCTTCACTCGCATTTTTCAAATATCATTAAAAAATAACTATTTGTCTACATATATATGGTAAATTATTGATAACTAAATTCAAAAATTATATATAAATGCATAAACACATTTGTTGTATCAATTAATAATTTTGTTAGTGCACACACACACATTTATTAATACACCGAAATATGATTAACGAGAAAAGGTAAACGAATATATGCATTTTTAACGATTTTTAATTTATTTGTGTTCTGCAAAATTTGAATAATGTATATAATATTAATATAATTCCAAATTATTTCACTCACAATATAATATTTAATGCATTCGATTAAGTATATTAATAAATATCATATTATATTAGTGGCAATAAAATTGTAGGAACCCCACGAATTGTATTTGTACAACTAATAGCAATCGAGACATAAATCTATCTATTTTCTCCTATAAATATTTTATCTTTCATATTTAATTTTTGACAATAAATTTATAACAAAAACTATCTTTTGGAGCAATAAAATATTCAAAATGTAATAATATAGATACACATATGCATGCTTATTATATTATCTCTCATTTATGTTTGAATTATTTTACGACATATATTTTATAGTTTAATTGAAGGAATTAAATTGTCATAATATTGATATTTCGTGAGTGTTACAATATATTTAAACTTCGTATAAAAAAACTTATTTTCTCTCTTTTAACTCCCTATTAAGGAGATAGAATTTCGCCATAGTGGTACAGTATATGTATAAATTAATTATTGGAGGAAAATACAAACACACAAAAAATATATAAATGCGGTGAGAACAAAGCAAGATGTGCACACAGAGACGAAACTTTGACAGGTAACACTGCTAACTTACACCTCTACCCGTTCAACTTTGACCCCCCAAGGGTCCGTCGCCTCATCTAATGTCTCCTGAAAGGGTAAATAAAAGGGAAGAAGGGAATTGATAGCATTAAAAAATGTGAACTCACACTTCAACACGCTCAACCTTGACGCCCCAAGGGTGTGTGGCGTCGTCCAGCATTATCTATAATAGTGCAAAAAATAGTTGTGTAATATATAAAGATATAATCAGATACACAAAATAAAAAT
Organism: Invenusta paracnida; assembly: GCA_036023295.1. Taxonomy (NCBI): domain Eukaryota; kingdom Metazoa; phylum Platyhelminthes; order Proseriata; family Coelogynoporidae; genus Invenusta; species Invenusta paracnida. Next base: position 19,676 of record JAYRBW010077995.1, on the reverse strand, counting down.
AAGTATGGCGATCGTTTTTGTAGAGAAAATTGGTGGATATGCTATAAGAACTACCAAAGCGTATATTGTAAATACAAACGAAGAAATGCAAATTGCTTATAATTAATTGTGCAATATTCACACTATATGTCAATATTTATAATATATCTATACTATTTTTAACTATATAGTTAAGCACAATTCAGAAGTATATTATTTTTTAAACATTAAAACATTAAAACAGTCCTATAGATTGATATATTTATGTTTATTTAAAGTGTATTTTAAACTGCATGCCACATTGTGATTGTCTTGAAGCTGAAAATATATATAAATTTGCTTTAACATAAATGTTGTTTATATAAATATACGAACAAAAGATAATGGACTATAATTTGTCGACAATTTGACAATAAAAAACATTTGACGATAAACGAATATGGTTCTGTATGGACATTTAAGAATATACATATACCAAAAATTAATTAAAAACAATTTCAAGAATTAAAAAGAATGAAGAATTATATATAGGTAAATATTAACTGTAAAGAATTATGTTATATATGTACACAAATCTTATAATAGCTACAAGTATTATAACGAATATATACATACATAAGTGATGTTTTCTAAAGAATAATGTTATACATATGTATAGTTACTACCTGCTTGAAAAACTTTTGTAGAATTTTCAACTAATTTGTCGGGTTTTTTTTGCATTGATACTTGTGTCAGTACCGAAAGTTTCATCTAAATAACGTTTCAACATCTCACTATTCGTTAATTCCAACTTATTTATCTTAACTTCGAGCATTGGAAAAACCATGCGGTCACACAAGTTAAGGTGACTGAAGAAGGAGCTTGGTGCAAAAAAACGAGCGCTTCCTTCTTCCAAATGGTCTTCTGTCTCAGTCGGAATATGAGATCGGTAATTACTATGAATAAGGAACATGTTCTTCCACGGTAGTGATCTTCTTTCATCTAGCAGAAAAGGAACGAATCTCATTAGCTAGAAAAGTAGAGTGCAATTGTGAATTAACTGCAGATTGATTTGGTTAAAGCACAGCTGAATATAATAGACCATCGAAATTGACAGCAACTACCTATTGCAATGAACTTCTTGTCAATTTGTTTGTGTTTCGGAATATGATTCCTGTCACCAACACTATCAACTGACTACCAGGATCTACGACTTTGTTAGCAACCATTTGGTTGAATAAAGAACCACTTTTCATCTGTTATGAGAATGATATCAATGAATACAAGTATTAGGCCTGGAAAGTGTTTAAATAATCTCTCTACAACAGATAATGCACGCTTCCTTGTTTGCATGTGACAATTTGTGAGGTGTCCATTTGTCTTGCACTGACATCATGTCCAAATCTTTTTTGATATATGTCATAAATCATATGGTGATTGCTATCAAACATATATGTTATACTTCATAACACATTTACCCTTTAGACCCGGGTATGCAAATATTTTTCCATTATATGTCGACCACTTTCCATGATTATGTCGAAGTCTGTATACGGGCTTGACCATTGAACTGACATAATTTACTGTACATGTCAGTAATCACATTCACACCCTAGGTTGTCGTAATTATTTTGCATATTTTTATACCTTTACAACTAAATATAATTAAATTTTCTCAAAGTTTCAATTATCATATTTACATCTGTAGTTTTAACTTTTAACGTTACAAGTAATAATACAAAATAATGAAAAACATGCATTTTAATTTTTATATATATATAGGATAATTTAAATTTGAAATCTAAATTAGCATTATCAGATAATTTTAAGTTGAAATCTAAATTGACCATAATATATGTGCAGCATTATTTGCATATACCTAAGCATAGCGCGGTTATGGAATACATATACATGTATATATATAGTACTTATCGCTGCCTGCGACAGATTATTTGTTTTATAAGACAATTTTTTTGTGATGACCTAATATTAGTCATTATTGCAATGAAATGACTAGGAGGTATATCTATTAAAAAAATTGAATTCTGTAGGAAATCATTCGACAGCTCAGATAATAATTATCTTCGTTTTTTATTTAATCTATCTCATTACATGTTATGTCCATAAGTCTAGATTCTTTTATCTGCATCTAATTATCACTATTTGCAGGCTTTGATCCCAGGAGCAGTTTATTAGAAGTGCACGAGCTAAAATACAGTTTAACATATTATACATACACTTCCCCATTTTAATAATATGAATAATTAATAAATGCTTTTTAAGCAAAATAATAATCAAGAGTTCTAAATATAAATATAAATGAAAATTAGAAATTATTAGTAAGAGGAAACTAGGTAACTTATTACATGAGGCACCTGAGGCAAGCAAGGAAGACATGGTCCATAAAACAGAACAAAAAAGAACAGAGAAAGGAAACTATAATTGCATAAACTTATTGAATGATAGTGACGTTGATGAAAATGGTTGTACATAAATGAATTTCTGAAGCGAGTAGAAATTGGGTATATCCAATATTTGTTAGAGCTGTCATTATGACCGATCTGAATATAAGAGATATTTGAAAAGGTATACATTCGAAAAGAATTCATAGAAGGAACTACATTTTTTATGGACAGACAAATCGGATGAATATCACAGATACCAGCTAATAGCAGAAAAAGAAGATATAAGGGGAATCATATTCGACTTTCGAATCTGCAGGTTGCGTTGGAGGGAATAACGAGGCTACTACACAGAGAAGACCAAGATACTCTTATGATCGGAGCTGAAATTATCACTTCATTATGACTAGTTATGTATCTACACAATGAAGTTCCATAACGCGTCGGGCCAACTAAGCTAAGGTGTCAGCTAAGGTCTCAGGTCTCGGGTCTCAGCTAAGTTACATGGTTATTGAAATTTAGATAAAAAAGGTTATTGCATTGTTGTACCTATTTGTTAAAGTCACCACATACCTATAATTATTTAAAAATATGTATACCTTGACAGGAAGTGGTCAGAGTTGAAAAGAATATATTTGTCAATTTCTCGTTGATTCGTGGTATCACTAAAGGCAAACAAACAGGTAAGAAGTGAGCGTAAGAACCCTCAATGCTTTCAGATTATAAGTAAAATCGAAGGAATCTGTGTGATAAGTGTGATTCTGCAATTCTTGAAAATATTTTCATTCTTAAATTTATGTCTATAAATTCGATTGAGACTTAGATATACATAAACGACCATGTTGTTTCCTATTTTATAGTATTTTGCTGCCCAGACAAACTCAAACCTTATAGTCTCTCTAGTTAATTTAAAAATTTGATTTTAATATATTTGAATGGTAATAAATAAATTTCCTAACAAAGATTTACAATATATTTACATAATATCTTCATCGACCAAAATGACAAGAAAAGCACAAATTTACCAATAATATAGTTAACATGTATCTACCCAATATACAGAAGATTATACTACTTAAGTTACAATAGGCTTTGTACTTGTAAGTAATAAAATTAGATTTAAATATAATAATACTAATATATTTATTGACACCAAATTGCAATATATTATAAAATAATACACTGAAAAAAATAACTTAGATACAGTCATCATGATAAACCAATTCTGAAATCATACAGAAAACAACTTAACCATAAATATAAACGCAATAAACCTCCATAGAGGTGCCTAAGTCCTACTGATGCTAAATTAAATCTTTAGAAACCTAACATTTATTCTAAAGCTAAATTAAGTCGTGTTTGCTAAGAAGTATAAAAATTGTTTACAATTATTTCAAGATATAAGAACAAATCATTAAAATCTCTAACATTTTAAAAATTAATAAAATTTATTGAACGTGATTTTTTGTTAGAATATATAAATCATCTTAAAGCGTATTTGAGACTAACTATATTATTAACATTATAAATAACATACTAATGTATTACTTATTTTTAACATTACATTTAATTCCATAAATATATTCACCAATTCAAATCATTCAATTTTCAAATTAACAAAGTTAAATAGGCATATATACATATACGAGTATATTTCATATATATGTAGTTCGATTATCCGTATTTATAATTATAACTGAAAAGACTTTTCTAAGCTATATTAAGAATACAAATATAAAACGATACTATAGATACGTCATATCGGATTTGATGTCATTATGTCAAATTTGTCCACTTTATTTTTAATTTATTGTTCTATAATACTCATATTCCATATTTGATGTAAGTATAGGACACATTTTTCACGATTTTCACACAATTATCGCCTACTAATATATCAAATTCTTATTAATTTTATGTACATAAGTCAAATTTGGTATGATATTTTTTCACATTTGATTGGGAAAATCTATTCATGTATACTATAGTAGGCACATTAGTATATTCAAGCTAATATTCAACCTATATTATATATATGTGTATATAGGGTGTCCGAAAAGTTGCTCTGCAATGATCAATATTAAATATTCTAAAAAGAGAAAGATAAGGCTGTGCAGTGATCAATATTAAATGAGCAGAATATTTATTATGTGTGACCAGTCAGTCAGTTAATGAGTGAAACATTGCTTTACTTAGTTTATATAGTATAGTTTGTAAATAAAACTTGTAAATAAACGTTGAAATAAAACATTTTCACTGCACAGCAACTATTTGGACACCCTGTATATAAGTACGGGTTATAAAACACAACATTAACATACTTAAATGAAATATTTTCTACTTGACATTTAAAAGCCAAAACAATTTTTTCTAAAAGTTAATAATATATGTTTGCGGAAATAGTCACAAATATAAATCATACAAACATTATACATTAACAATTAAACATTATCAATAAAAACTAGGCATATAGCAATATCGTCAGAAATAATGCATAAATCCGTATTATTAACACGAGATTATGTATAATTCATGCGCAAATTTTTCGACATATTGTATACAGGTCCGTGGTACAAAGATTTTAATTGCTTATTACATCTTCATCCTTTTTTAGATTAGCTACTCACTATAATTACATGCGCCATCATTATTCTCTTATTATCTTAACTCCTCATGTTGAAACTTTGATTTAACTAACAAATCATAGTTTGCATTTAGTTAAAAATTGGAACACTTATATATAGATAACCAAAGAGTAGAAATTAATTTCTGAATAATTTATAACAATCATTATGTTCCTAGTTTTATCACGCAACAATGGCGACCAATGAAGAAGAATTCATTACTGTTTGTTACAAATGTATCAATACAGTAATCTGAGACCCATAACATAATATTGCGAAGACCTGAAATTTCTGCAAGTGCCGAAAAGCAAGAAGTATGCTAACTTAAAAAAAAGTAATGATTTATGTTTTTAAATGTCTCTTTCATATATAATTGCATTTATATATATTTAATATAGACATCATATTAATATTAATATATAAACTATATAAAATATACATATTAAAATAAAGATATAAACCAATATATTTACATATATGTAAGTTGGTCTTTAATCGTTTAGTAGTATATTGCAGTTTGAGATTATTTAAAAATAATAATTATAGGATTAGTGCATAATTACAATAAAAATAAAGCAGGCAATATCCATAACATTTATTTGCATTTTATTCTCTATTCCTTAAGGTATACTTAATGTACATATGGGCAGTATGCATTATGCATATATTAAAATTGTTGATAATGTCTTAAAATTATATACTATTCCTAATATGTCTATTTCTTCTAACAAATATTTATGTTATAATTATATTTGGAAAGTTCAAAAAATATAAATTCGTAGATGATTACATACAAATATATATTAATATATGTACTCTAATTATAGTAAACGACGACAATATAGAAGTAAAAATTTAAACTGTTTTAAAAAAGTAATAGTGTAAGAAAATAGCAAAGAAAACATATTAAGATATACAGAAATATTTAGAAAACATATAAGCTACATATATAAAGCAATATATGACTAGTATTATTTATAAATAATATATCAATATAGTTTCATCCATTATTTCTGTTTACTTAAAATACAATACGTCAAGATATTAAATTGTTCTTTAAACTAATTCCTATATACTTGCATGTTAAGTATTACACTATAACACTGTTTAATAGGTCACAAATCTCCCCATACCTGCATCATATTTGAGATAGACTCCCGCTCTGAGAGGATTTCAGCCAGATTCTTGGTGCCAAGTACGTTGCGCAGAGTAGTGGCGGCCAGAAGGCGTGTGGACCGATCGGCGTCCTCCACGTTGGTGATGGCAACCACGGGATTATAGATCCGGTAGTAGACGACTGCGTCCACTGCCACTGTCACCGAATCTTTGGTTAGGACCTGGTAGTAAGGGGCGTAAGTTCATGAGCAACAGTTGACACCCCAATACTTTATCGACAACTTTAACCAATTTTTCTTTATTACGTACGGTTTTAGTATTATCCCGCTTCGCACTGTAGTAGTAGTATGTCGTTATTTTTTTTGTTAAAATTAAAACTGTTCTAATTGATTAAATATATTCATACAATTTTTATACACCTATATTATATGGGTTGTTTATTCAAATAGATATTTTATTTTATTAGATTACATTTATTGGTAAAGATTTGTTCATGATAATTATCACTTTTATTAAAATATTCAAACATTTAATTAATTTAATTGTGTTTTAAATTTTTCTATTGACATGTTTTTCATCTAAGCTTCTCATTATTCGCATTAAATATTTTTGGAATATCTTTAATAAATGAAAATATACAAAGTTGTATAAAATGAACGTTGCAATCGTCCTAAAACGACACAATCGATAAGAATGGCTAAACAGGATGACTTTGTAGCAAAGCCATTTGTCCCTCCCTCCCTTTTGGCAATTATAGAAATATATAAAGATGAAATAGCAATCGATTGTAATATTATGTTGTAATATTGCTCGTAATAATAATTATTTATTGTATACTTATCCATATATTTGTGGTAATGAATCATTTTCTAATTATTTTGTTTATGTTACTGGGAAGTACAGGTGTTGAATTTGTACATTTTATTTTTTAAAAGACCACTTCTATCACCTCTATTAAAAATTACTTTTAGGTAAATGTTACAGTTATAAAACTAATAAAAGTCTATTGATAATTTATTTATCCTAACATTTTCTTAAAATATACAAGTATTATTTCAATACAACTGCTAAACTTTTAATCGTAAATACTTATGTTATTTGCTTTTTCAAATGGAATTATATATATACCTATATAATATCTATATATATACATATATAAATTAAATAATTAAAACTACTTTTCAATATAATAATTATATGGATTACTATGTATTAAAATGTTAAGTCGATTGACTAGTTTTATGTATCTATAAGGATAATAAGGAATTTATTGACATTGCAGTCCGGAGCTTGTTATTATACGATAATGCATTCAAAATTATTTGCCGTTTAACAGACATATAAAAAATTAATTCGAAACGTTTATGCATTATTTCTATATTTCTGTACATTCTAACTATAACTACTTATAAACATTTAAAATATTGATTATAGTCACGCTTCATAGTTTACCCTGATAAATTAAAGTATTACCAATGCTAGTACAATACTTTATTAATAACAATAAAATATATAGCAGTCGCATCATGGCAAGTGCTTGATTTCCGTAAATTTCCAAACAAAATAATAGTAGGATTGTATTTTGAAAACACAATTTATATAAACAATAATGATGAATTCTTCAATCAATTCTCTGAGAATTTTCATGCTAATTTTAGCGATGCCATGCTCAGCTCACCTCCGACTATGGCGCGCTATCAGACGCTTAAAATACTTATACTGTCATGATAAAAGTAGAGGTGAACGATTCATTGCACTCCTAACTGATAATGAAAGTAGGGGGTTGAATAATAGAAGCATTTCAGATAACACGCATTGTCGGAATGAGTGAGCAGTTAAGTTGTATTTAATGATTGGAGACAACACTTAATATATAATAATCCTGAATAACACCGTGATATCTTAAAGAAGCCGATCGTAAAAATTATTGCCCAATTTTCTCAAAATCAAAAAAATTATCTGCTTTCCACATAATGGTAGGTGTACAAGCTATATGCATTAAACCATGTTTTTCGTCAAATCTTCAATGATGCTACATTATCATTGTAATTGAGCAATTCATTTTACTTTAATCAATAGATGTTTATTCAAATTTACGTGTATACTGTTTTCATACTAATGTTTTGATCATACTAATAATGTTTTCATACAATACACAAATATGGTAATTACTCATCACTAATTGTTATACTTCCATAATGAAACTGATTTGATAAATATTAAATTGTTTGAAATTTATTATATATGTATAAATATAATGTTATAGATGTCCATGGTTAATCAAGGAAATATTTTCTTCCATAGATGATAAAGAATGTCCTCTAAAATACCGATTTTTATGTTGGGGTGAGCTAGTTATAAACCATTTGCTCATTTTATTAAAAATGCAAATATATCACAAAATTTAGAAAATGACTATAACATGACTATAACATGACTTAGAATATTACAATTTTTAATATGTGTATTTCATTAGAAATTCCTACTTTAGCATACTTAATTTTTTGTATTTTATTAACATAAGTCTTCAAATAGAAATATGCAAGCTAAGTAAAATAAATATTCAATCGTCAACTTTTCGACAAATGTAAATTATAACGTTTATCTTTGATTTAACGAATGATAAAAAATTCTTGTTCTTATAACAATTATTTTAGTTTATGTAATTTTATTATATATGTATGTGACATTATTGTGTAAAAACTTAGTGCTCCAAAAAAGTTAATTAACTAATTAATTACAACTAACCAACTATTAAGTCAAGATGTGCATGTATTTAATATGTGATTCAATTTGTGTTTATTAAAGGGAAATATCCATGCGACATTGCTCGCATACAACATCTTCACTTTTCTAAAACGTGTTTCCAAATTAGTCATTTTTCGAAGGAATAAATGTAATTTTTATTTATGTAGTTTCCTAAATATAAATGACAGTTTTAATAGCTTTAGCTATAATTTGTATTTTTAATATTGTGTAGTGGACATTTTTTTATTAAGAAATATACAGTTATCGTTATACATTTAAGATGTTTTGGAAAATTAATTAATGCATAACACAGTCCAATTCTCTTGTAATGTTTAAAATGGTTATCGAAAAGGAAAAATATATTATACAGTTGTATAAATTAAATTATTTAGGAATTGTATTTCGATGCTATATGGAATAAATATACATTGTTGCATTTACTATTAATAAACGTATACGAAAATATGCCAGGTTGAATTTATAATTTAATTCATCGACTTTATTAAACTAAGTAAAGTATTGACAGTTTTTACATATTTTGTACTTGAAATTCATTAATTGTACATAAATATATTCAATGATTAAATTATGTTTTACTTTTATTATATTTAAAAAATACTTTTGTAATTTGCCAAATACCATACTAGAATATTGAAATAAACTCATAAGAAAAATAAAATAATATATTGTATTTACATGTAGATAATATAACTTTTACAACAAAAATGAGATTTACTTGAGACTAACTACATTTGAAGAAATAATTACATAAATATAGATTTCCCTATTTAGAATTTTCTAGAGTATTTAATTTGAACATTTAGAAATATATACATATAAATTGACATTGAAATAAATATATACTTGTTAATAAATTTTCAACAATTTTTTTATTTTTTTCAAGGAAAATAAGGATAGTTTTAAAACTCTTATCGTTATCTTCTTTGTCATAATATGGACTGACAAAGGCAAAACTTTCAGTCTTAATTAAGTCTATAATTAATATTATGCATGAGCAATATACAGTTGAACGCCACTTATTATTTAGCTCATCTTACAATTATATGTATCCTATAGTTTCTAAAACGCATATAGATGGCGCCAAGTGATGAATAATTGATGTGAAGTATATTAGATATTCGAAATAGGGTACTCTAACGGAAAATTTACGACATCGAAGAGCAGGCATAATTATTATTAATATATTCATTTACTATACATGTTCTGTCGATAATACTCTGACATACTTAGAAAAGTAGACTGAAAATGTAAGGGGGATGGGTCCAATGTTCTACGTATAAGGTCTAAATGCAAAATATACCTAGTCTGATATTTTAATCGATACAAAAATGACATACAGGAAAAGATTTAATAAACTTTAGAGAGATCTGATCTCTCATTAAAGAATTTATATAATCTTGGTAAAATAAGACCAGATATAGTTTTAAAATGTCTTATTTTGGCGAAATTAGCAAGATGATATAAACTCATGGAAGAAATAGAAAAAAGACACAATATATTTCAGCTGCTGTTTAACAGTTTGTAAAAAATGTTTTTTTATTAATTAAAATCAATTTATTCGGATTATACTGCATAAATAAAACATTAAAAATTACATCTTACAAGTATCTTTAACTTGTAAAAAGTAACGTGCAATGTAATTAAATTCAACATTTGCCCAAAAAACTTTTAACTGAATTTAAATTATGGTTAAATAACTATCAAAAGATTGATGACTATGTAAGTATCCATTATACTGGTTATAACTTTTTTTATCAATTTGAAATATTTTTAATCTGCACTAGTTTTCTAAATTTTAAATAATAAAGAATGGTATGATTTTGAAAGCATGAGATATAAATAACGAGAGGTGCATGGCCTAATACGAATTCGAACCAGAATAATGCCGTCTGGATTGAAGAAAAAAAGAAATAAGACACTGAATTGAAATATGACCGAACTGTAATAATTTAGAATTAAAATGAAATAATATCAAATATAGGATTAAACTGAAGCGGAATAACTTTGAATTATACTATTTACACACGAGTATACAACATAGCACTTAAGAGCAAATCAAACTATTTTATGTTGTTTACATTCAAGATATTATCGTCCACTTTATTCGACGAAATCAATATTATAGTTTTAAGTGAACCTGGACTGGTTTCAAGACAGTGCAAGCAACAATTTAATAGGTGTAGTGGAGTTAAATTTCCGCCATGCAATCCTCATTTTAATTGACTTTTTATTTGTCTTTAGTGTTTGTACAAGAAATTGACCATTTATAATTGCAACTATAATATATGCTAAAGAAAGCGACTTGGTTACTTTGGATCATACGTATAACTGGTACATACGTTTTAGTTGTAAAAACAATATAACTATAGAGTTATTGATTCATATATTTACTAGTGGCACACTAAAATTCACTTTCCGTTTAAGAAAATGTAAGCTAAAAATATTAAATTTTTGATATCATTAAATACCAAATACTATCAAATATATAATTATTTTATGTATCTGAATAAAATTTGTATATTATATAGTTTTTTTATACTTGGAAGTACCTACGCATGTTCTCATTTTTATTTCGGTTCAAAAGTAATTATTTTTAATTAAATTAGGGAGTAATTTTACCTAAATTTAACATTTCTATTAAACGTAATGATTTAATTACAAATGTTGACTTCCGCAAATGAAGACAAGTTTTAAGCTAACAATTCGTAAAAATGTGTAAAAATTATAGAATTTAAATATAGCCACAATTATTTATAAAAAGAAATTGGGAGTAAATATATTCAATAACTTACTTGAGACAACTTGAAATAAGTAATTCATTTATAATTTAAATTCATTTAAATATCATAATAACAGTATATCATAAATATATATTAAATATAACCATCATTTTATAATAATTTTCAGTGCATTTTGAACCATAAATCCTCTTCAGCTACACTGACCTCCTGAGGTGGTACGTCGAATGTGACAGTTCTGAGGTCCACTTTCCGAATCATGTCCAGACATGGGATGATGAAGAAGAGTCCAGGTCCCTTGGCACCACCTGAGAGGATCCGACCGAGCCGGAAGATGACTGTCCTTTCATACTCGGCCACGACCTATGTGAGAGTGGAGAATACAAAATGGAATTGTTTCCATCGTATATGTATGTTGAATTTAGATAACCAACGCTGTTTATTATTAACATTACATTTCTGAATGTAAGTTGTTCATTTGCTATTTAAATATGTAGACATATGGAAGCCATATTATTTCTTTGAATAATGTCTTACATATGTATATACAGTACGATGTTTTTAAAATTATTTGATAAGGTCTGTACAACTGTGTCAACCTTATACTGAAAATACGAGTACCTTTCTTAAACCACCTTTCTTAAATCATTTTTCTTAAATCACTTTTCTTAAATACCCTTTCTTAAATGATCTTTCTTAAATCACCTTTCTTAAAACACCTTTCTTAAATAACTTTTCTAAAAACACTATTCTTAAATTACCTTTCTTAAATCATCTTTCTTAAATCACTCCGCTTTTAGTGATTTCGTTAATGGTGATAGTTATGTATTATTGTGGAAATTATTAATACAGACAATGGAAATAATTTGTTTCGTCATTAAATGTAGAATATACCAAAAACAGAGTCTGAGTTTGTTCAGTTAGGTTGCTTCGGTTCCTATCGTATAAACTATAATAGAAAATCCCAACAAAATTAGACAGTAAATAGACATTCTTAAATCGAAGTATAGTAAACTTTATATTTTATTGTACTCTTTCGATTTAGTATAATATAATTTCAATCTGCTTGATATTGTACGATATTTTTCACTCTTTCAATTCAATTTAGCTATAGGTAAATATGCTTAATGGTCGTATAAATTCGATATCTGGAAGTAATTAAGGCACAAACAAATAATTCGGTATTAGTCTAAATGTAGCAATATTAGAAACTTATAAGATATTGGATTTAATGTTCTCATAGCCAATTTTAAACCAAAGCCTAAATATTGTGGTACAGTTTTGCATATAATTCTTTCAGAATATAATTTTAACGATTGTAGTATTTCAACTACGGTTTATAAAGCAGGACAATTTATAACACTAATGTTCATAATAATTCAAATTGTAAGATTAATTCATTTCGGTTTTTAAAAAGTGTTTGTGCTCTCTTTAATGAAGATAGAATTTACACGTAGGGATGTAAAAAAACATTGACAATGCATTTAATTTTCAATTTAGTTATTTGGTACTAAATATATAATCAATTAAAACCTAGAAATATATCTAACATCTGTTTAAATGATCGGAACGTTATAATCTAAAGCGTCGTACAAGAACAAAAAAGTTATTAGCTTTTGTTTATTTTATGTTTAATGCAACTAAATCACATGACGGCGTAAGATTCATAATTAATCCTACTTATAATTTGTAAGAACAAAAAGTCGATAAAAAAAATTTCCTTATACAAGCAAAGTCGCCCTAAAATGTACTAAAAATAATATCAAGAAAAAAGAAACAAATGCTTGTTAGACGTGATTTCTTAATTAAAAAAACAAACCTTCTCTATATCGTCGACTGGTTAGATAGCCATGAAAGAATTAGGTGTGGAGCGAATGCGGTACCTCCGCATACACCCCCGGGTACACTCACCTTGATGCAGAGACACAGTGAAAAGGGGAAGGTGACAGCGATGAGTATCACTGAGAGTATGAGGAGTACCGCACCACAGATGCCACTTCCTGGAGATACTGCCTCCTGTCCTAAAGAGAGAGAGAGCAATAAGGGGATAAGGGAACCAGTACCGGACGCGATTGTTGTCTAAGTCATTCGCTCACTGTTGTATACAGATTACAGTTTTCTCATTTAAGGAAATCTTTACATTAACATAACATGGCTACATAGTATAAAAACTTGGATTTCAAATCTCGGGAAGATAATAAACATTAATTATGCAGGCTTTTAAATGTTTTCCATTTTATTAAGATACACACAAAAAATAAAATTCTATAATTTTTTTAAAATTCTATGGTAATTAATATTATAGAAATCTAGGATTCCAAAAATATCATTTAAAAATATCTATTAACAATAGAAATGCATTAAAATTAAATGTAAGTCACAATATTTTTGCTAAAAAAATACATAATTTTATGCATACTTTACTCTTATTCAAATATTATTGTTTAAATATTTCAATGATGGTGATGCCAAAACAATTACTTGTTTAAATAATAAAAAGGCATATATTGATAGTGACATAGAGAAAAGAGAGTGCATAAATCATGTGTTAAAAAGACTTGGCACTGCCCTAAGAAAGATTAGGAAAGAAAAATATCTTGGTGGGAATGGTTTTGGCAAGCTTACTAATATAAAATTTAATTAATTAACCAATTATTATGGCAGAGCAATAAGAAGCCATCCTGATAGTGTAGATGACATGAAAAGGGCAATCTATGCATCAATTTGTAATTGCTCATCTACAGATGATAGACAGACCATGTACGATGTCCCGAAGGAGCACAATCTTGGTGTTTCTATCAACGGGCAATTTCTAATAATCTAACACCAGATTCACACACAAAGAAGTTGTCCACCCATATTTCTAATAAAGTAGTTACTGAAATATTGCCAGTATACATTAGATAATCTAGTGATAATCTTCTGAGCAAATGTCTAAAAGCAGGTGCCCAAAATGATAATGAATCATTTCGTCATATCCTATGGGCACGGTGTCCGAAACACAAATTCTGTAGTCTTAGAAAGGTCCAAATTGCTGCTTACCAAGCAGTTTCTGTGTATAATCATGGCATCACACAGTCATTCTCTTCACAAATGAAATAATTAGGGTTATAGCTATAACTAGAAAGGCCAAAACATTTGTCATTAGAACCGACAGAAAAAGATTTCAAGATAATGCCCGCAAATGTATTAGTAAGAGTAAACGTATTCTTTTGAAGCGCAAACACATTTTGGAGGAAGAAATGAAAAAAACATCAGAAGGAACAACATATGGTGCTGGCCTATTTTAGTAGAGATATATTTTGTTATTTGCACGTATGTAAAACTTTCTTATCAGTAAATGTTTAAAAAAAAATATAAAAACTATTTTTTGTTTTTATTGATTTTCCACAAATTACTATTTTATTCATTAAAAATTTATCAACTTTGAAACTAAGAGATGAAACAATTAGAATTTTTGCATACTTTTACATATCAATGATATAAACATAAATTACTAAAATACTAGATATAGTTTCATATTTTTCTTCAAATTTTTAGATATTTCATCCTGTAAGTATCACTAATCCGTCTTATATTTTAATAATTTTTATTAAAATGAAAAAAATTTATAAACACTTACTTAATTCATATCTCTATAGTAATTTTTATTTGTTATATAGATTATAATGCATATATGTAATTTAAAGGAAATCAATTAAAAATTAAACAGTTTGATGCAAATTTTGTATGTATCGTATATTGCAATATAACGTTACACACAGGTATATCTATATTTTTGTCATTATTAATATTAATTTGTATTTTAAAGTACTTTATTTCATGTATAATAACATATTTTGAGTACTATATTGTTATAATTTTTTTTAAATTACTCATTTATCAAGTTTAGTTTTTTGTGTATATGTACCCTTAAATATAGACATAAATTCACAATCTTTTTATGTGTATTTAAGAATGCCATGTCTAATACTAATTAAATAAAAAGCTGCAGGGAGGAAAAGTACAGTGCAAGAAGTTTTATGTAATTAAGATACATTCTTACGAGTCTCAATTGTCATAAATCTTTATATAGCAATATGCATTAATGTATATATATACATATGTATATCGTTTGCAAAAAACCTTGAGTCGTAAATTTATGAAACAGCAATTTTTTTAAATCTGTACCTACGCATCATTATTAGCAAAAGACATTTGTCTGGAAAGTTGACAATTAATATTCAACTATATTAATAGTAATATATGATAAATTCTAAAAGAAATGTTATTGGGAATATAACGGAAAATCTGGTTTAATCTTATTATTAAAGAATTCCCAGAAATTATCATAGCATCCAAAATCTAAAATACTTAAAAAAAATATTTAAAAAAATTGATCAATAAAACTAAAAATAATTATATATCGAAATATTTAATTTATTTTCCATTTTTACATTATGTAAGTATTTTATCTTTCAGACAAGCAACCACGGATACTTCACATGAAATATTAATATAAATTAATAGTGGTGATACATTACAAAATAGTTTTTCAATAAAATATTTATTGAAGCATTTAATTGTATTCAAGATATAATTAAATGCTTTTATTTTATTTTTACTCATTATCTATTCACTTAATTGATGTACTATAATATTATCTCTACTTCTATTCTACTCATTTTCTACTCATTCAGTTCAAAGTAGCTTCAACAAATAGAGAGAAATAAAAGAGCTAAGGCCAAAATAATTATTTCAGATAAATTATATATCTCGTAATATTTTTCATTAATTTAAGTAATCGAAAAAAATACATAACACTTGATATCAGCATAGATTCTTTACATTCTATGCATGTATGATTATCTATAAAAAGATTACTATTTAAAAGTATACACATCTATATATTACACAATATTTTGTATTCTGACAATATTTAACAAACTTTTGGCATTAATTGGAACTTTCCATCGTGCACGTATTGTGCATTCATTTATTATGATTTATTTAAAATGAGAAATAAAAGCTGAAGTGAAATAATTGTGAAATAATTTTTTAAATATACCTATATAAAAGAATATCTACATAAATATTAAAAATTAATCAATATTATAAAACAACATTTTAGGTTTTATACATCAATATAAAATTCGCTATAATATAAAATGTTATGAGAGAATTTCTACTTTATCATTTTCATAAATAATTCATACTAAGAATACATTTTAATTAAACGTCTGTTAGTTCGAATTGTTTAAACATTTTACATTATTGTAAATTATTATTGTATTATAATTAAGTGTTCATTTAATTTTATAGATATAGTAGCGCTGAAAATGAGGATTATTTGATTTAAATATAATATAAAAATATATAAATATTTTATATTTATATTGTCCGCGTTTGAAAAAATTGAATATTATTTTCCATTTATATATGTACCGAATAAACTATTGCTAGTTAATAAAAACTTAACGTTTATAAAGCAGCAGTATAGTTAAAACAATTTTATAATAAGAAAAAGCAGGTCATCAATTTGCCATTCAATTTGCAGATTAGATATTCTGACAAGATCAAATAATTATATAATTTACTTGTTATTTTGAGGCAATATGTGTGTATATATAAACTTTTGAGTTCTAACACTGCACATACGACACTGCTCTACACTGCTCTACACTGCTCTACACTGCTCTACACTGCATCCTATGAACACCCAATATATCTACTCCTTCTGCCTAACATGCATTTCACTTTTTGTAAGCGTATATAGCCCTTAGCAATTTCGGGCACAAACTTTAGAGAGCAAAATTTGCTACTCAATTTCCGTAAAGGGTAACTTATACTCCACAAGCAATACTGTACATTGTATATAGGAAAATAGGTAGTCAAAATAGTACGAAAACTCATTTATTTATGTATAAGTATGTGTATACACAACAGTATAAAGACATGTTGATGGAGAATTCTAATACTCAAAAGGGTCAGCTGTGGTATGAACCAGGAACTATTTATTTGTAAGGATAGCAGCATCTCGTGCTCAAGACATAAATACGAATTGAAGAAGAAAGATGGCTATAAATGAATATTATAAAAACAAGAGAGATAGAAATCTGGAAAATTTTCACTAAAAGAGGAAGAATATAAGAGACCAGATGCCCCGCCATGGGGCATAATCCTTCGAAACTGATTCTATCCGTATATATGCCAAACACACATACGTACAGCCTAGAAGAGTTACCTATTGTACAAAATATTGAATATGTATACTCGCTGATTTTGCATAGAACGCTGTCTCGTGGGTTGCTGTCTCCAAAGAAAAAAAAATATCCGAATGTCGTTGAGGAATACTTGTAAGTCTAAGTATAGGTATAATATACTGTTCTCAGTGTATTGTAAGCCTTGAAGACTGATTACATATGTCACCTTTCGCCAACAAAAATGGGCATGTTTTCTGTATTTATTAACAAGGTGTCATAATGATTATCTCTATAGAGATTGCAATAAATATATATACATATGTATTCTGCAACTACATAGAAGGTTGTGGAATTACTATTAATATTATATGATTGTTCGTAAATTTATTGATTTTATTTCAATTATTTGCGTTATTTGAAAATAATATATTCAATTAGATTTTAGACTTGCATTCTATATTATTATTATTTTTGTGTATTATTTCATGAAACCTGCATGGGGTTATGAGTTTTAAGTCCTATATTACATTAATTTTCATTTAAACTAAAATTTCCCAAAATATTTATTCAATTCTTAATTTTAATTAAATTATTTTTCAATGATATACCTACATAACATAATAAATATTTTTCAATATATCAAAGCTTATATCTATAAAAAAAGCATGACAATTATATATTCATTTATATTCATTTTATTTTATTGAATAAAATAATATCATATATAAAGTTATAGTAGCAATTGTTTTTGTTATTTATAATCAATATAGGTAATGCCATAACTTACAACAATCACTCAATAATTTATCTCGTATGTAGAATTATTGCAGTTTTATTATATTGCATTTTATGAATCTCATTTTTAAACTAATCTAATAGTATCAAATTGGAAATACGAGTTAGATAATTATACATATTTATAAGCAAACACATTATAGTAGTTTTCTTACACATATTTGTATGTTACATTTTTTTGGTTTATACAAAAAAAAAACTGGATCGTATTAAAATAATTATCTTCGTTAAAATGTTTTGTCTTTTAAAAATTATCTATGCAAGTTTTCCCTTTTATCTGTAATATTTAGTATACTTATGATTAATTAATAGTGCTTGCCCTATTCTCTCCAGAATATATAATGAAGTTGATTTTCCTAGATAACTTGAAGATTTATAAATATTTTCATAATATCACAATATGATATAAAGTTACATAATAAAAATAATGTTTTAAAATTTTATTATACTTAAATACATGGAGTCTGAACACTGCACTTTAAAAAATAAATTATCAATTTCACTGCGTAAAAATGTTTGCCTTCTAAATTATTGGCGTAAACACACTAAAGTATGGTTGCTGTATCGATTGATATTTCATTCTTGATTTATATAGTATTAATGCCTAAAATTTAGTATTGTTTTTTTGCAGTAATAGTTCGATATTGCTGTATCGATTGATATTTCAATCATGATTATAGTGTTAATGTCTAAAATTGTGTATTGTTTTTGCAGTAATAGTTCGATGTTTTCTTTTATAACAATATTAGGACTGAAATTTTACATCATTAAAAATGTTTTATTGATAAATCATTTTATATGTACTTCTGCGATATGATCTATAATATCAAATTTTGTTTAAGTATACTTTAACCTCCTAAACTTTTGTCAAATACGTTGCTAGCTTATTTGCACCCCACTGTAGCATATATAATATTCATATATTATGTAATTCAGATTTAATGAATATAAGAAAGAATTAAATAAAATTATTTGTATTTTGATTATTAATCGATTATTATTATTATTAATCATTATTATTATTATTATTATTATTAATATTATTATTATTATTATTTTTATTATTATTATTATTATTATTATTACAATTAA
>JAYRBW010077984.1:0-24395 GCA_036023295.1 Invenusta paracnida | reverse complement strand
ATCGTTGAGGAAATGATCGAATTCAGCATAGTCGCTGTCGGTGTATTGCATGGTGGGAGAGAGAGAGAACGACCGCCTAGTAGCGTGGACAAACGACGAAAGAGCGAAAACAGGCTCGCACGTTCTTTATATACCCTTGCGGCGTTTCATTGGTTGGAGATTTGCTCGATCCTGATTGGTCGTGAGGGGGGGTCTTTGTTCTTGGGAACAAAGGGGGGAGAGGGGGGGGGTGAGCTAGAGGTCCACATACCCTACTACTCATAAGTAGGTTATATTTGTTTAGTATAGTAATACTGTGATCTGTTATAACAGTGGTTATGGTTATTTGATTAATTTTCTTGAGAATAACGAAAGGGGTCTGTATATATCCACTATCAATTCAATTAATTGTTTCAATTGAAAATATTAAAACGTTTAAGTGTCTTTCCACTGATTTGGCAGATATGCCTAGTAATGTAATAGAATCAAAGAAATCTCATATACTGAACTATTTAATAAGATTAATAGACTTTTTAAAAACTATTTCTCTAAGCAATGTGTAAAGATTTAATAATATATATTATTGTAAAAGAATATCTAAAGAAATGCCTATTTTGCAGTATTTTGACTTATTACTTTACTTTTTATGAATATACGTATCCCTATTTTCATTACATGCATTAGTAATATTATTCTTTTACATATGTGTATATTTACTGTTAAAATATACTTTTGTATATTTAAAGGTTTTATTTTATATCTTCACAATTAATATTCAGAATTTCTTGGAAAAATTTAGTTCTGTAACATTACAGTCTTAGGTTAATCTACTTTTCATAATATTGATACATGTAATTTTTTTGTATATTTCGTTTATTTTCTCTCTTAATTATATTTTAACAAGAAATAATGTGAATAATACCACCTAATTATAAATTTAAATACCTTAACAGTTATTACAAATAATGCGATAAAATAGGAATATTGAAAGTGTGCATTAATTATTATTATTTATATTTTATAAATCCTGATATATGTAGTGCAAAAGTTTCACTTTTTAGCATGAATGATTTAAATTATTCCTTTTATCTATTTTACCAATTTTTTAGATAATTTGTTTTAAATATAACTGAATTGGTCATGCTTTTTTCCCCCTAAACAGCAACTTCCAGTATTTGGTAGTCCTGGGAAATCGGACAATAGCCTCCTCTCAAGTGGTGAGTTTTCCTCCCCTGGGGGTCGGCTTCAACTTGTCAACTTTACTCAAGACCATGACCTGGATTTTCTGCTCGACCATCTGCCAGATAATTACACACTGGAGCAGCTACTTCAGATACCCCTTGAGTCACTTGCAGATTTGTGCTCGATAGTCGATTCAGATACACGTGAACGTTTAAGAAAGGCAATGTCCACTCAGAATACTATAGTAAGTATAAATGATACTAGTTTCCTTTGATATGATTCTTAATATTTAAATAAATAGTGTATATTTACATATTAATATTATATACGCCACTTATGCATAGCATGTGTTTTTAAAATTTACAAATAAGGATATTTTTTATCAATGATATTATTCGATATATTATATAAAACTTTATTTATATATGAACCACTTGTTCCACAATATCAATATAATTATTATTTTTATAGATATACACATCTCTATGGTTTTTTGTTACTTCTAGTCTTTTTAATATAGATCATATAATATATTTTACAATATAGGCCTAAATAGAAATATTACTTAAAAAATTGTTTATTTAAACAAAATTAACTAGTATATTATATAAAATCTAGAAATTATTTTTGTTAAACAATATCATACGTAAATTGCATGTGTTTTTTTACAGTTAATTGTTCTAAAATATGTTCATCTACAAGAGATTTTCTATCCGTTCTTTTTTCGAATTCTGTGGCGTACGTACTGTAGTGTATTGATGGTCATATAGCAAGTTTGCATAATAATTTACAAACTTAGAATGGTAAATTGTTAGACATACATTCGTGCCTATTTACCTTAAGGTTAGTAGGTACCAATCAGGCTATTTTCCACTTAACGGTCAACTGTATTTGTACTTCATGCATACATATATGCTTAACTAATATTGGCTTTACCCATTTGTCTCATATGCATTAAAGATGTGCGTGATTGTGCACTTTAAGAGAAAGTATATAGTATACATATATATCGTTTATTATGTTATGTTATATTATGTTGTGTTTGTTTGTTTATCGTTCACACTTTAAACTTATTAAGTTTTGTGTAAATTTTTTGCTATTAAATGTATATCAATAGTCATATAATAATTTATTGAGTTCTATTCAGTTGAATAGTATTTAGATGATTATGCTTTTCATATTAGCTAAATTCTCATAATATTAAATTTTGAGGTTTTTAAGAATTGATAAAATCTGATAAGTTATGTTATATGTTAAACAATATTTGTAGAACATAATTATGTGACATTTATCATAATTTTCGAATTTGTAAACGTTAGTTCATATTATGTAATACTGAAATATACATAGCATTAAAAATATGATATTCATAGTTCACACCAGATAACTAAGGTAATATTCAAGTAACGTAATTTAAGTTATCTTTCACATACTACTAATATAAATTTATAGGGATATTACCTGCATATATTTGAAGTTAATTTAAATATTTTTCAAATTTTCAAACTTTTTGCAATATATTTATACAGCTTTACTTAATTTAATATATTATAATATAATATTTACGTATGCATTGCAGTGTATTTTATATTAAGCTTTTAATTACATATTATTATATGTATATATTAAAGAATATTATCAATATAATTAAATAATACACGATACAAGTCTTAACATTTCATCGTAAACATGTCTATCATATTTACGCTCTATAAGTGTTGTTACTCCATTGATTTTCAACTTTGATGGGACTAGGACTAGACGTTTTGATTTATCTAGCATTATCCGAGTCTAATATTTATAGACATTCTTTCAGAAATTTTTCTGTTTAATTTCTTCTCCCACGTATATCTATAAATCGCACGAAGAGCTGTAATTTTCTTCTTTCAAAATTCATGATTCTCTTTTTAATTATACACGAGAAGTTTTTTCGCGCGCTCCATATTTTTAATTTCAACATCTATAACTATGTATAGTTTATTGTTTGAAAATTAGTTTATTCTTTTTACAGTCTTAACACTCAACATTTTTTTTTATACTGGCATCAGATACCATCATCTGCATCTATGCTTTCTTATTTCTATCGTTGTTATGTTAATTTAGTCTATGTGACTTATTTAAACTGTTTATAAACTTGTTTAAAATAACTTGTCTATATGAATAATTCTGATTATTCTTGCTTTACAGGAGTTCGTTTTACCTCCATATCTATTATATACAACAATTTAATTTTTCTATTTATGTTTTTGTTTTTAACTACAATATTAATTTTTATTATAGAAAACGATAGGTATTATCGACGTTTATTTTTATAAAATGACAAAAAAATATTATTCTAAATATACAAAAAGCGCTCTTAGTGCCCTAAATGAGCCAGTAATTCGTGCCTGCAAACTATCTTTTATACATTTTCCAGACGTCTTCTTAGTAATGTTGTCCCTATACAATGAGCTTCTATGACAATGTTTTTGAATTGTATCTTTGTGTCCTTGTCGTGTTCCCTGTCTTTCTCAACTGCCTTTTGAGACACTAGTGAAATTAGTTATGGAAGAAAATGGGGTGGATTCAGGAATGGCTCATGTCGCCGCTGGCTGATTAATCGTCTTGTCTGCAATCTTAAAAAGAGAAAGAAGACAAAACCTCATTTTTATCTCGTCTATGAGTTTGGTTTTTGACCATTCAATGAACATGGAGAAGACAGTCAATCTTCAGGGTTAACATTATCCCTTCACCCATATCTTACTACCGTGTATTTATGACGTTACATTGGCGTGGTGCCTCTAATAGCGAGCTAGCTGTCTTCTAGTTTCTCCCAAGTGTTTTCTAGCATCTTTTTCCACTCTGTATTCCTGTCTATATGTATACATATACAGTGCTAAGCAGTCGAGAAACTATCTTTGTCCTTTTGCGGAAGTTTTTTGTCTACGCTTTCTGACTCTCGCCATTCTCAGGCATGAGTTACTTAGTCAATTCTGCGTCAATATTCGACCTCAAGGGACTCATCGTTAGTATTATATGGGTCCTTGTCCATCCAAGTTTAAGCTTGCAACCATCATGTATATGAATGTCATGAGCAGCATAAAAGGAATATGCCTATCCGTGCTGAGAATCATACTCTTTATCTCGTCGTCTGCTTTCTAAATTGCCCCTTTCATATATCGATTGGGTTTTAATGGAATTTTTCATTTATCGACTTTTCCTTTTTCCGTATACGTTTTTTGTAAACAAAGTACATAATTACAGGCTCCTTTAATTATTAATCTATGCACATAGAAACCTTTGGGATTAATATTTTATGAATATTGTATATATACCGGTATACAACTTATTTCGTGTTTACGTTATATAGTCAAGATTTCATTTATCATTCTTCGATATCAGAAAATTCTTTCATCGTTCAAATATATTTTTTATATAAACAACAGTGCTATAAATAGCTAAACACATTTTTCGACTTGTGTTACGTTAATTATTGTTAAACTAATATCTAGAATGAATTATTCTTGTCATTGCCAGTAACTATAATAGCCGAAGTCAGTCTTTGTCTGTGTGTGGTGCTACGTAATGAAGGGTGGAAGTATATGCCTACCCTGAAATTGGTAAAAATTAAATGCCTATCTCCTACACTTGATTAGTCTATAATATTATAGTTAAGCGTAAATAGGATATTGGAAAAGATCTCGTCTAGGAAGTAGGGATTACTGTCTGAGTCGACTGGGTGGACGAATCAGTTAGTGGAATAATGACTACTGGTTCACCTTCAACAACTTACCTAACTCTACCTTTATCTAAAAATTTGCCCTGTAGCATAGTCAGCGCACTGTGTCGACGTCAGGGAGTATTGTATAGACTCAGTTATAGTAGTTGTTATTTGAGTTATTTAGGAGGGGACTATAATACGGCAACTGGATGTCGACGACTGATGAAATGGATGGATGAATGCATGCATGCATGGCGATGAATAGGAGTATGCGCGGACTTTTGGGTTGCCTAGTGAAAAACCTTCCCTCCCTCACGCGTGGCTGTTAGCTGTTCTATGGTTGGCTGACAGAGCTAGGAAGCCAGCCATCCCCGTCTAATTACGCATACACAAGAAGGGGAGAAAAGAAATATATATAGAAGAAACGGAGAACCGTCCCGTCAAGATACATACGATACTAACTTAGAGGAGCTTTGGAAAAAGAACGAGAGAAAATAAAGGGAACTACTTTTTCGATACCTGACTAATTTCTTATACATTACAATCAAACGTCCTTAAAATTCTACAATTTTGAATATGCACGATACAATTTCTTCTGCTAGAATTGTCGATGCTTTACATTATCAACTAATGGACTATATAGGTATTATTGTACAGTGATTTGTGACGACTGGACACTCGCCGATTACAAAATGCGGCGCGAACGGAAGGTGGCTTTCTCCCCCTCTAGACTCACACGTGATCACTCTTCATCGGCTGCAGCAGTCTCTCAAATGCAGCTTTCGTCTAGTAGTCACTCAATCAAAACTGCTACAGCCGTCGCCGATACAAACAGTGTGCTACATGACCGGCCGCCCTTATACGTTAATACATCCTTGTCATCTTCAGTTAGTGGTGGAATTGGAGGTTTGCCACAACGCACCACATCCATGGAGCCACTATCAACTCACCATTATCATCAGCCGCTCTCTAATCGCATGCAACAGGCCTCACCGCCGCTAGTACCACCGCATCGTCGTCGGTCTGGCCAGGTTAATTCAAGCCCAGCCAGACCCCAGATTGTTGTCATGGGAGACTGTTCGGTGTCAGTTCAGTCCTCGGCACCGGCAAGTATTGTGCTCCCTTTTGATCTTCCCAGTAGTGGTAGTGGAGGTGGTTTCGTCTCATCTACTACGCCAGTACTAGTTCGTCGCCGTCAGCCTCTGTTCATGCGTATTATGTCTCGACCGCGTAGCTTTAGTGGATCGACTGCCCTGTTAAAGGTAGGCTATATCATCAACATGCTCAAATCAGAATTTTAGAGAAAGGGGATTTTATAAAGTTTACAATTTCAGCTTAGATTAAAATAACTAAAGACTAATCACTAAATATGAAATAAATAATAAGTTAAACAATGACATGAAAAATATAAACCCCTGTTAGAAATTGGAATTTAAATAATAAAGTTTTTTTTTTTAATAATAAAGTTTTGTTTTATTTAATCGATTTAAATAAATTACAGATTATTATACGTTTTTAAAATTAAAATTAAAAAATTGTGTTTAACTTTGTCATAGTAATTATATTATGTTTAACATTTTTAATGGAATATTAAAATTTTATCATTTTCTTCAAATAACTTAGTTAAAAAAATCTGAATTCTTATGCGATTACCTTTTATGATTACAAAATACATTGTGTTATTTTTCTAGTCTGTCACCACAAGAGATGTAAATTGGACAAGACAGTTTATAATAAAATGCATTCATGTTTATCGTACTTATAGTCACATTTAAGATTTGTTTTATACATTATACATGATATGTATTATGTTTATTGTAAATCGTATATATATTATAGTACGAAATTTAATCCAAAGTACAGTCACATGTTATATATAAAACATATAAACTTTTGAGTAACCCTGTACATATAAAATATATTGTTTATTTTACGAAATTAGTCTAAACCTATAATGACGACCCGATTTGCGGATATGTAAAGTATACCACGAATATAATTATTAGAGGTATATATATATACACATTTGGATACTTATTAATTATACATATGTATGTATGTCATCGTGTATCTGGTAGGTTATAAAATTATACATTGAAGTGTGTATCCGATTAATAGATATCTTATTTAATTAGTTTGCTTTAAAGGATACACCAAATGATGGTTGTAATTTATGTTCTGTTAACAAATCATCTCAATATTCAACTTGCAATAGATAGTACGCAACATAACAGCATTATTTTTATTATTCCATAAACTCTAGAAATAATATTTTGTCTGTAAACGTTATGATTTGCTTCTTTTGCTTACTTAAACTAAATAAAAACCAACATAATAATATGAATATTCCATATCATAAAACAGTATTTTTTTATTTGTCTTCATTTTGTACCATTACAAATTCGCTAATTAAGGGTTTCAATGTAGAATTTATACTGAATGCATTAACTGTATTACAAAAAGGACACTTATTGTTACTAGAGGAATTCTAAATGTATATTAAAAGAAATGAATTTAGAATACCTATATCCTGAAATTATTAAATCTTAATAATAAAATAATATAATACATATTTGACAAAAGTCCATTTATTTCATTTTCATTATACATCATGCAAATATGAATTCATATTTTAATGTGAGCTTGCTTACTATTAATTGAAGATTATTCATTGATTATCAAATTAAAATATACATAATTACGTATCAATTTCATCTAATTGTCTTTAATATCTTTTTATGTTAACCTTTAAAATTGAATGTGTGATTTCTTTATTATATATTATTTAAACATTTTTATTAGCTATTATTTTTAATATGAGAGTATATTATATATTTTTAGTTTGTATTCATTTTAATAGAAATAAATTAACATTGTGTGTAATTTACGAAATAATTGTTGGACCATATAATCTAAATTATGTAATGACAAAATGTGCTTTATCATATTCAATGACGGACTTAATTTTATCGTCGGCAGATTTCGTTATCTCTGTAATTTCCTAATTTTGCTGTATATATCGTAAAATATCCTTTATTTTTTTAATTTGATTGTTTTAAATCGTTAACGGATACATTGAATACAAAATTGTGCTTCCTTATTTGATCATCATTAAATTCTTTATTTATATATAAACCCAAGCTGAATATAGTATAAACAGTATATTTATGGAATATCAGAGTGTTTATGTACCAGAATAAGTGAATATTTTATATTTCAGTGGTCATATTTTGGTACAAAATATATTTGAAAAAGTTTTATTTTAATATTAGAATGTGTGTGTGTGTGTGTGTGTTATTCATGAACATTTTATAATGCTTTTGTAGTTCACCATCCTTTTGGTTTTTCAGGAAAAAAGTTATTGTATCAATATTTGATATTGTTTCTTAACTTTAATATGCAAAGGAATAACGTTTTAATTTTAATTATCGTTTCTGGTATGATCAATTTACACCACATTATTTTAATAAGTTCAATTTTTCCAATATATTAGCTTACTTTGTTTTTTAGAATTATTGTCATCTTTTTTAATTTTTTACTTCTATGTGCTTTTTATAAATAAATTATTGAATTTATTGTAAATGCTTTTGTACCAATTTTGTAAATATAACATACATAATATATAATATATATTAAATATATTATTATATTAACCACGAGTTATTTTTATAATAGATAATTTAAACAAAATTTAGTTTGTATGATTGTGTAATTTAAAAGAAAATGTGGAATATTCTGAAGAAAATATAAGTTCTCTGAAACGGACTTCTGAAATATTTTATTCACTAATCAAACACAATGAACTATTCATTATATAGTAATTGTTCAAATTTTAAGTTCTATATTTTTTAAGTTGATGTCTTTTTGATTTAAATTGACAAGTACATATATTTGTATCAATATCTTCATATTTGTATTAATGTTTCTATCCTTATGTATTTATAAATAGGTAGGTTATTTTTTCTTAAAATTGAATCATTTGAAATGTATTATATAGGTTTAGATTGTATCTTTAAAGAATTTCGATTTAGTTTATATTTTTTAGAACCAACTTAACCGTAACTTTCTTTGATTGTAACATCACGTAAACTTTGTAATACGTTGTGATTTTTATTAAGTATTCATAATAATACCAATCGTTTAACAGCCGCTCTAAATTCTTTAGATTATACTGCCAATAATGATGATATTCTGATGATTTAATTGCGCTAAAATTTATATTCGTATTCAGTATGTGAAAATGACTTACATGCAATGCAGATGTACAATTGTGAACTTTAAGCCTGGATTAATTACTTTCTACATGGTAACGTAGCTATAGTGTAGATTTAAAGTTTATCGCATAGCATGCTATAAACATAAACAGGAGACACTCGAATTGTACATTTGGATTATCTATCTTCCAATATTTCCCGACCTTCCCTTTCAAGACTAGCTTTACCTGTCGCTCGTCTCATCGCCTAGAATTATATCTTCAGTACCTTTCTTCTTTACTTATACCCATTTTCTCCGCTACTTCGCGCGTGTGCACTCTTCTCAACCTATAAAACCTCATATCCTCGCAAAACCTTCTGTTTCATTTTAAACTATCATTCCTTCTGATTTAGATAGATAGTTAGATATACAAGTTATTCCCATCTATTCCCAAGTATTAGACCGACATCAACAACCCTATTCAGTAGTAAAAAGGTAGTATATTGCCCTGCTGTAATTCAGCATTGATTATTTATTCTATATTCGCTTTACCCTATATACTTCAGTTACGCACGCGCCTTGTATTACTCCAACATTTGTCATTCGTTTTCAATATGCTTTGTGAGTTTTCCAAATTTATAGCAGTCTGTTTTCGATATCTCATTAAATCCTAATGAAATGCAGGTGCTTATATACCTGTGTTATTGATTTCAAGAAAAAAAAAATTAGTCAAGACGTCTTTCTTATCTTGATTATGAGGCAAAATCTAATTTGGTTTTGTGTGTTTTATAGGGCATTTATTTCTACTTATGAAATATGAATATTTTGGACTTTGAGGTAATTGGAAACCGGCGATAATCTTTTATAAGTCTACTATTGACGCAAATATGTATTTTATTAGATACATGTTTAACATTTTCCATGCATATTGTTTTTGTTTTTTGAAGAGTGAAACATATTTTTAATAAGAGTTACGTTAATTTTTATTATTTTGTCACGATGGGTAATTTTTAAATTTAGAACTGTTATTATCCTATTATAAAAATATTTATATTATTTTATAAAAATAATAATTCGTTTATGATATGTTTGTTTCAACTGTTTAAAATTGCGAAAGAATATTTTTTTTCATTTTTCGCAAAATTATATTTAAAATTTGCTTTATCAAAAACTTAAAAAAAATCTATAGAGAACCTGAAACTAATTTACTTTTGGATGAATCCTAATTTTTAACTTTTTATTCATTCAATGGTATTTGTCAACAACACTCTTTAATTTACTGTACCACCTGCGTTTAATATCATGCTTGTATGTAGTTTTTATTTTTAATTCCTGAACATTTTCACAATTTGAGAATAATATTTTTGTTCCTATTTGATAAACAATATTTAAGTATTATTTTCTATTTGTTATGCTTATACGTATGTTTTATACATTAGTGTTTTTATATAAATAATGCGATGCATCTTTTATGTTTAACTTACAATATCATTTTATAATATATAGTGTAAATTATGTCAAAGCATTTGCCTGAAAGTTTGATACATACTCGTAGTATGTTGTAAAAGTGTTATTTGTGATGTTTTCGTCTTTTTACATTTATTTATTATTTATTTTATCTTTCTAATAACAGACACAATTTTCTGTTCTGTTTTGACTGAATATTATTCTTGAAGTTGATACACGTATTTTGTACAACAAAAACAAATATTCATAGCACTATCACTTTTCTTTTAACATAATAAAAATGGTTTGTATGTTTTGACCTGACTAGCACTCTTGTTGCTTGATATGATTAATTTATGTGTAATTTAAAGAACTTCATTTCAACTAAATATGCGCAACTTAAATCAATTGATTTGTTTCATTTTTTTCAAAACTTTATTTATAATATTTATTTTAAAATTTCTTTTTCTGAATCTATAATTTCTCTCTACCTGAAAAATAATTATTTTTCGTTGACCATGTTTTGATTATCTGTAACAGCACAATGTAGTGGGTACAACGTTTAATATATTCTATGTTTTGCTTCTATCTACTTTCAGTGTTTAAGTATGCTGTAATAATATTGTATAATATTAGTTGATAAATAGGTATACCCACTTCTTTGATGTTATTAGGGTTCAATCTATATATACATATATAAGTTACATGTAGGTACAAAACGCACTATTTGAATTGTTTATGTTTTGTAGAAAGTACACCTGCATTGAAAGATTTCTACTTCATACATGCGTACAAAAACAAAGTATTTGCCTCGTGTATTACAAGTTAAGTATTTATTTGTTTGCTGTATACCTTATGTTCAGGGAGTTTACTTATATAGTCACTGAAGCGAAACATGCATTTAATGGTTTTAACTAACATACATATTAAGTTTTCTGATACTGTATTTTTTCTTTTGAAGGAGTTGTCTATTATTTAAAGTAAGAAGTTGTGTGTATATATACACAATAGGTAAACCAATGATCAAGAACTGCAGCTGTGCACATAATAATATACCATTACATTCAAGTAGACAATTATGGTATATGTAATAGATGAAGTCAATCGATATAGTATAAGTTGGCGTTTTGATTATATACTGGCTTTTGTTTTCTGTTTCTTTTGTGAAAATTAAAAAAAATTAATATTATAAGCTAACACGGTTTAACGACAAAAGTACATAATAGCAGAATGTATCACCCACATCCTATGCCTTGCAATTTTCCATCTGTGCCTGTGCAGCAATTTGACCAATCAAGTCCTTCCACCACATCCTCGCCACCCATTTGCGGAGGCGGTGCAGTCGGTTCCTCACGTCGATCCATGGCTGAAGAGGTACTGGGTGGCCGGAGCCTGCGTATGATTCATCGGACCATGTCTCTCACAGGTGAACACCGAAGTCCAGGTCATCGACCACTTTCCCTCTCCATCTCCGTATGGGACTCGCCTCCCCACGGAGCTGCGAGTACTGGCAGTAGCAGCTGTCACCATCATCACCATGGTGGTGGCCCTGTGTCTGGCAACTCACTTGCTTCCACACCCGGCTCGTCCAATCGATCTTTTCAAGGGAACTTTGTCGGCCTGGAAGGACCACTTAGTTGTAAGAGAAGAAATTGTCAATAATTTTAAAAACTAACTAAATTTCTTATCTTTGAAATTCTAAATAAATTGATTCTCTTGATAGAACTGCCTCTATAAATTAAAGTTTTTTTATCGCTTTTAATTATTCACGAAAAGTGAATAGTCATTTTGTATTTTAATAAATTGAAATATCTATATTATTCATTAATCGTGGAATCAACTTTCCTAAATTCTATAAACTGACAAATGTTTTGGTTTCTTTTGATTTTATTTGAAAAATGAAACTATTATTATTATTATAATATAGCAGCAGAAAAAGAAATTATATTTTTATTTTTATATGCTCGTTAAAAAAAACCTATAAATTGTAATAGTAATAATTGTAAAAGGTAATAATATCTTAAATTTTAATAAATGCATATAAAATAACACACAGAATATAATATATATTATCTGCCGATACTTCTGTTCATCGCTATGGAAATGTTTCCTTGTCTTACACGGTTTGAGAGTCTATTTTTTCTATGCAAAATATTGTTATTCAATCAGATTTACTAAATGATTGAAGGAATATTTTTAACAATATATTGTAAGAAGAAGAAAATAAATTAAATAACTCATAATATAGTTTCACTAATAATCGCATATTGTTTTCTATATTGTAATCATCTTATTCTTTAAATTTACACCATAGAGATCAAATGACTGTAATATTCTTAAGTTTGTAAAATGCAAAAAATCCTTTTTTAATTTTTTCTAATTTTTATTCCTTATGATGTACATCTTATTATTTTCTTCATTTATCTTTCATGTTATCATATATTGAATATTCATTAGGCCAGCTTAACATTATAATCTACTTTACAACAAGGGCTTTTAGAATTAATTATCTGGAATAATTTTTATAAGTCAAATAAAAATATAACTTTTACTTTTTATTTCTATCCTAAAATTTAAATACTTACAAATTATGTTTGTTATTAAAAGCTATACTTACTGCATAATTTAACTTCATTTGATAAGTATAAATTGTTAATTATTTTATTTAACGATTTCGTTCAATCTTTCTTCTTTATTATACTACAATGAATCTACTATGTCAAAATCATGTTTAATTTAGTTTAGTTTATATTACTTGATTTTTTCCTAAATATTTTCTAAAGCTATTTTTAAAATGTTGAGCTGTGTATGTATTATACAGCATGACGAGTAAATTCGATTAAATATTTTCTATTTGTCATCAGCTGTCGTGTCACAAGAGATTAGGACCTGCTTTCTAAATTAATTCGTTTCTTTCCATTATGTCACCACCAGACGGTTTTTACACGGAATACATTTAACAGATGCGTTCTCTTTTAATTTCTAAAAAAATGTTGGACAACATATTTTTTATCCGTAAGTTATTTTTTCTAAATGAGTATATTATTGGCATTTCTTCTGTATAGAGAAGCAATGGTTTTATAAACTATAAACTTTTTTCTTTATTGGAACATGTTGCAAAATAGGATTCTTTAAAAGTACATGATTTATCGTTATTTAAAAATGGAATGTTATTATAAAAACATACATTCAATTTCATAAAACCTACAAAACAATTGCTGACAACTGCGGGGTCAAAATAGTCATCGCTAATTTATCTTATATTCAATATACACATGTAGCTTGGTATAACCTATTTTAGTGTAAAAATCACAAAATGCCCAATGTACACAAATAATTATTACCTTTAACAGTTTATGTAGATTATAATCTTTTTAATGTGTTTATATCATTGAAATTCTGTTATATTATGCACTTGAATTAATCGTAGCGTTTTATTGATGGATTTAATAAATAGACATCAGGTTTTCCATTGATAAAGATTAATTTACTTTACTTTTTAGCTGCTATAGTTTTTACTTTTATAGAATAACCTATAATCTCTCATACTTATAAAAAGAGCTGCAGTGTCATAATATAGTTTTTATAGTAACATTTATTTGTTTTTTAGTTTTTTAGTTTGATATGGCGCTATTTATTAAGTCAACTTTTAGTTTTCTCTTTATTACGATGGAATGCTTGCATGCAGCATTTATCTTTATGTTTTATTTGTAGTAATTCAATAGACATGAAGACTTTCCTGAGAACTTATTCTTAGTATATTGTACAAAATAATTATTACACGTATATAATCTGTTTTATTAGTAAATTTCTGCAATAATTCCAGTTAAAATTATGTGTATAGCATACCTACTCTGTACATATGCATTTATGTGTACGTATTATTTATATATTCATCTTTTCTACGTCACTAGAATGTTCTGATATATAATAGGACTTGACTGAGACAGACAGTATACCTAGTTGTATGTGTAGAGTATATGTATGTGTATATATTGGCAGAGTGGCATGCACTAATGAATCGATACTATCAAATGCAAACAGTTTTTGAGGTTACCATAGCAACAGCAGTTTATCGAATGAATATGTCTAAAGAATAGTCTAAGGAACAAAATGTTCCGAGTCTTCAAATATTGCATATATATGTACATATATCTAGCTTATTACCTTTATTGTATGGTATATACTTTCTTTAATTTTTATATCTTATGTAATAATTATAAGGTATAAAAATACTATAATATTTATCTGAAATCACATTTTATACTATTAAACGTATGTCAACTACTATTTGCGTGTTTTTAGTAAAATAATAAAACTACAGTTTATCTTAATTATTTAAACATTTGAGTTAATAAACTTGTTTTTAAGTTTCAGACACTTATTCGTTTATATAAAAAATGTCTGTGTTATATTTCCTATATATTATTTAAAATAATTAGATTTGAATTTTGTCATTTCACACGTGATCAATAGGATACTTTGTTAGAAATACTTAATCTAACATTTGTTATTTCATTTTAACTTTACATTACTTATATTTTTTGTATTTCTATTCTTTGGCGAATTTATATTATATTGATGATATTGTTATTTCCTCTCTGTATGAAGCATTTCATTATTACAGATTTTTATTTTATACCTTTAAACTTTTATTTTTTATTATATACTGATTTCATTTCTTTATATACTATTTTTTAACTTACTAATAATATTTTCATTTATGCCTTTTTTATTTTAATTGTCTAGAAAAGAATATATGGTTAATTTTTATTTTCAAATTATATTGAGTTACTTTGAAAATGGTCATTTATGATATGTTTGTTTTTAATAATTTTTAGTAAAATTTCAATTTATTAGATAATTTTATTAGATATAAATATTTTATCCTTATACAATTTTTTGTTAATTTAAAATTAATCTTGTTCGCTAAATGCGTATATTACACTATTTTTTATTGTATATATATGTTAGTGTCCTAATTTAAATATATACCTAGTAAAGTGAATATACATTTTAATTTTTCCAATTAATTAATTATAACGTTTAATTTTCTAGTGAGTTAAACTATAACATAAGTAGACGATGTCTTTTTTTCTATTTTAGACTATAAGAATAACTAATATTAACTACGCATTATGTTGAGAAATAGTACATTTATTTTGTGAGTCACTTACGTAAGCTGTTGTTACGGTTTTTATATGGATTACACTTATGTAAGGCGATTAAAGCCTTCAAACTAGAGCTGCTTGTAATAATCACCTTGCTATATTTACCTCTTGTTATACTTACTTTTATTCTACATATAATATACGCATACACTTTCATATTACCTGTACTGTCGATGTACTAGGTAGTTTTTCATTATTTAATAATTAGGCCAATATATAAGAGGTTATAGGAAAAAGGTTGGGTATTCATACACAATTGAATCGGTTTTTGACGATCGTAGTCTGACCTACTATGACAAATCTTGTGATTTCATAACACACATAATATATAGACATAGATGTATGCTTCGTTAGTATTGTTATGTTTATGCACACTATATATTATGTTGTCTTGTGAATAGTTTTTGACACGATGAATTGCTTTCATTCATTATATATTTTAGTTATGATTATATATACAGCTGTATAACCGACAATATATTGTCTTTATGGAAAAAGGAAAACGTATGACGACGTCAACTTGTTCGCTAACTTGTTTACTTATATCTTTTAGGTGGTAAACTAACGAAAGCCAAGTCGGATTATTGATATTTGTACGTACCTACAATGCACAGGAAATAAGAAACACATGGTAGCGGCATGCTGTTTAAATCAATTTAACCATTTTGTACTCAGTGAATTTGCTGACTCAACGTCAACGTAGTGCTCATACTTCGGGTAAATTTAATTCTCATTAAACAACAATACTCTGCCGAAAAAGAAAATGCAGTTAATAATAAAAAAAACGTTTCCCCCTCATACTTTAAAAAGTTCATATCAAAACAAAAATGACCTAGTCGCAAAAATGAAAGCCAAGAAACGAGCTCCTCAAAACAAAAACGTTGAAATTATATTGATGATAGGAAGTACAGCCATTAAAAATTGATATAAAAAGGAGGCCAAGATTTGAAAAAACAAAATGTTAAAATTATAATGATGATACATAGTACAGCCATTGAAGAAATTTATATAAACATGGCACCAAGATGTAATTGTTGCAATACTTCCTATTTAAAATGCATATATGTATAGATCAATATGGAACATAGGTATACGTCTAAACTGTAAAATTCATTTTTAACATTCATTAAAATATGACCACAAAAATTCTGAAAAATATCGTGGCAATGATATAAATTATATTATTTTACTATGTTATAGAAATTGGCTTTTTGGTGCATTCTAGCCCGATTTATTAGCGGTCAAAAATAGGCCTATTCTCCTTAGCATTAATAACTAGTACTGTTAGCTAATTGCTGACGCTCTTGTTCTTGGCTTGTGTTCTACTCTTTTAAATTTTAACTGTTGATCTCCTTTGAATTTATGTGCAAAGATAGTTTAAGAAGATAAACCAAAGCTTCTTATCAGTAAAATAGATAACTGCTTCAGTTTTTTTGTTGTTGAATGTCTGCGTGAAAGGAGATATAGTTACCTATCGAGGAACTGATAATGTCAAAAAAAATTATTATCTTTATTTTTTAAATATAGAGCTTAATAAAGATAAATAATGCTAATAATAATTGCCTCTTACGCTACATAGAACGAGTATAATATTCACCTATATAGAAAATAACTCTCTTGTTTGGACAAACAAGTTTATAAAACCGAAATTTTCAATTATTTCAATTTATATTCTAATAACATAAGGTTGTGTTTTATGAAAACGGAACACTATCAGATGGACAGAATAAATTGTTATCTCAGAAAGATTTTTAACTTTACAAGTACCTTATAAAATATTAGATATATATATAATAATATATATTTTAAAGAATTATCGGAGAAATGACTCCTAATATTTCCATAACTAAAATAATAATGTAGATTTATTACTCAATTGGGTTAAGCTTTAACTAGTGTCAGTTATAGACATATATTTATGCATATATATATACAATATATGGCTTGTAATATTATGTTTCTTCTTCTTATTCAGTTTACTCACTTGGCAGTCAATCATTTACTTATAGTAGATAAATCAATATACCCTGTGGTTACGTTCATATTTTATGTGAGACCTCTCTCGGTTCACACACATATTAGACACGTATTTTATACATTTGTTAATTATACTTAAAATCTTTTTGGCTTTTGTCAGTTGTTTAAAAAGGCACCAGAATTGTATTTCTTTTAAACAAACCTTGTAAAGTTGTAGACCTTTTTAATCTACCTAAATCATGTGAAATGGCGACTTCTTTAGTTTTTAAATGTATAATTCTTTAACTTTATAATGTTCTACTAATGCTATTTTTTCGAGTAGATAATGTTTATTTATGTGCTATTTTAAATGTTTTATTTTATTTTTATATACCATAACATTGATTTGTATCAAATATTTTTTATTTATTAGTTGTTATAAGTTGTAAATGTGTTTACATTTTTTATATTGGTTTTCCCGATCAAATAGAGACGGGCGACAGAACAAATGCGTCGACGTCAGATCGAATAGAGATGGCTGAGATTTGAATTTTAAAATCGTGTATTTCGTCAGACCAAATGTTGACAAGGACATATCAAATGCGTCCAAGCAAAATTAAATGTTAACACATTTAGTATAGATATATATAGAGCGTTTAGAGATAATAATTGTAACTGAGAGTTGATATTTATGTATTTGGGCATATTAAATTAAAGCTTTTTATATGTGTATAAATAAATATAAAATTGTAAACAATTATCCTTATTGCAAACTATACCATATATATGCTTGAAATAAATAATACAGTAAACAATTAACTACGTTTAATGCATTAGAGCATAGATAATATTTCCATATTTTCAGACTAATATTAGCATAAATGCACCGATAACTTCTATTATATATATATATATATTATTAATAATTATATAATATAATGCTTTTTTTAATAATATAGGTATGTATAGTAAGTATGTAAAATTATCAACTTTGCTTGAGCGTAAATTATTTTACGTAATTATACATAGATATATTGCAAAGATACCTTCATATTTCTGAGGTGTATAATATGTAACTACATTACATATTACTAAAATATGTTTTAATGCAGCAAGAATACTGATAATCGTATAATGCTATAAGAAATGAACACTCGTTCGGTTGTTTCGAGTTAAATTACTTTATTTAACTGTATGCTGTAGGTACATATATTAGTAGCTAACTAATAGCTTGAGCATAATAATACAGATTGTATACAGAAATTTGAATTTTTAAAATCAATTTAATTTTGAAATAGTATGTAGCTATGGGGAAGATCAGTGCCTATCTATCTTATAGGTGGAAGTATAACTTGTTATTTTTATAGCAGATTATAGATAGACTGACGATATTTGGTATATGTATAGTAATCAACTATAAATACTATTTTTTTTCTATAGTTAATTTCTCTATTATATTATATAGAAGTTATCGGTGTGTTTATGCTCGTACTATATGTACATATATAATTGTCAGAAAATATGAAAATATTACGCTCTATTACATTAAACTTAGTTAATTGTTTGCTCTATTATTTATTATACATAGTACCTACATTTACAAAAGGCTTTAATTTAAGATGCCACAATACATATGTATATATCAACTCTCAGTTAACAGATAATTAATATCTAAACGCTCTATATATTAAATATGTCAGCATTTAATTTTGCTTGGGCGCATTTGATTTGGCCTTGTCAACATGTGGTCTGACGAAATACACGATTTTAAAATTCAAATCTCAGCCGTCTTTATTTGATCGGGAAAACCAATTGAATAATAAAATATATTATAATATCCTCTTAGGCTCAAACTTAAATGAAAAACATGAAATACACATAATTTTATGATGAAAATACTATGCAAAATAGTTTACTTATAATTATCTTAGTAAGTATTTCACTTCTTTTAGTAGAAATATTTTTAATGAGTGTCTTCGCTTTTATCTGGTACATTAAAGCTAAAAAATATTTTAATTGGTAAGAATTTATGAAAAAGGTATTATACTAAATATAATAATGCTCTGTGTTTAAACATACAGTTAAAGATCAATGAATTAAATGGTATGTAGATAAGTTTTATCTTTGACAAAATATGATTATGATATTTTTAATTTGAATCTAAACCTGTCTTACCTTTAATATTGCAAAATGTAATTATATAATTCAGAATTCAGTGGGACAAATTGTGTTAATATACTTTACGTACTGTACTTATTTAAGTATAATTTAAATAATAATAAACTTATGCGTAACACTTTACTATTTTTAACAGATAAACTGTATACTGTACATAAATTTGTAAACACATAGGCTATAAAACGTTTTATTTTATAATATTTATATTTTGGTCTATATATTCATTAGACACAAATCAATACTATTGTTATTACTTAACGTGATAATTATTCAAGAAACGTATCGGAAGAATTTTGCTTCTCCATAATTAAGTCTCTAAGGTCCTTAGTAACTGTCCTTTAGTAACAATTTCTTAATTAAGTATCTTTGTGTCAGACAGATCGATACATAAATTATCATATTTGTTTTACGAATGCTTTTCATATTGTACGTAATTCAAATCTGAAAAATTGTAACATAATAAATATTTTAGTGTACCTTATTCTAGTTAATTAAATTATTCACTAAACCGTCTAAGTAAAATACGTATTATTTATTATAAAATATTTAAAATGTGTATTACTTTTAAAATATTTAAAGGATGTTTTACATATGAAACGTTTTCACTGTATAAATTATGTTTGAATTTGATTTTGTTTAGTATAATATTCTTTAATAAACAGTTTACTACTTGTAAGTAACATAACAGAAAGTTTTTTATGTACAAGAGGTTAACAAATATTTTGTTAAAACAATTTAACTTGCGTTGACTTTTCTGTTATTTTATATATTGCCCTCCTTTTTATGTATAAGTTTAATTGAAATGTGTGTTCATTTAAAATTCAAAATTTGTCGTATAATTAATATATGTTGTTGTTGATTTTTAAATTGATTTAAACATTGTGCTATTATCTACTTAAGACAAGTTAATAAACATAAAATAAATAGTTAAATGAATAGTTGTAATGAATATTTAAATTTGTATGTATTTTATCATATTTTTTCTAAATATATTAAATATATACACATATTAGTTTAATTTATAGAATTCTAACATATTTATGTTATATTTTGCAAGAATCAGCAAATCCTTTTTCCATGATAAAGACATCTGTCTAATGTCAATTACCATTCTGAAAAGATGATGGAGGTGGACAGGTGGAATGCATTTTAATTATTTATGTCTTACGTATTATATATTTACGAGGTTCGCAAATATTTAAAAGTTTTTGCGCACAACAAAATTGACATTAGAAATAATAACTTACAATATAAGCCTTATGTTGATCTATTTTATCTTAATTAAATTCACGGTTGTTCTAGTTTTTTTTAAGGCTAACTGTTTATAGTACTCATAATAGTAATTACATTTGAAATTTTATAAACTTATATTTTTATTTGTTTATTTTTAGCACACTCTGAGACGGGAAATTTAATTCGAATGAAGCAAAGTGCTACTGGCCAATCGGAACCAAATCTTTCCTCAAGTCTTGTATGTTATTATAGATAATATACCCATAACTATTTTTTTTGCTTGGTTATTCGGATTCAGTAAATGTATTTCAGAATTTTAATATACTATTTTTCTAAATTACATATATTCAAACACTTAAAACGATATTTTAATTTGAACTTTATTTAATTTTATCATGAGTGCATTAACCGCATACAAGTCATGTCAAAAGTAACCGTTTGATGTTAACCGTTAAAATATTGATGTTTTTTAATACATTTAGAAATTAATGCCCTGTTAGTGCCTATAACTACTTTGTTATAGATAAACACTGTTTAGATATGTTTTCATATTGAGTCGTCTTTTCAATCGATACTTCTCTCTTCCTGCATTGTTTATTCAATCCACGCATTGCTTGACTACTTAACCGAGGTATTAGTGATTTTTTATAGTTTTGGCCAAAATGTTTAAAAATCATTTTAAGTAGATATAAAGATTTGTATTGATAAACAAGCTTAATAAAATATGAAAAGTTGATTAAAAGTATATACTTAACATGACCACCGTTGTTGGCAATCACTGCAGCCATTTGGAGGATCGTGAGGATCGACTTCATGTTCGACTTACGAGGCAATCCCTAACACTGAGCAGCCGTGGCTTGGCCCAGAAATGGCGAAAAGCAACTGGTGTTCAAGTCGTCAAACGAACTATACTTCGTAGTCTGGCATAATCAGGTCTCTACAGTTAGTTTGCTGCCAAGAAACCTCTTCTAACACCTCTACATCGACGTCGCCGCCTCCAATTTGCACGTGACCATGACAACTGGACTGTGAAAGACTGGAAGAGAGCGGTGTTCAGGGACGAGACCCCTGTCCAGCTTGTTCAAACCAACCAACAACGTTATGTTTTTGCCCAAGAGGTCGAGGAGCCAGGGTCTATCAACCACGCTTACGAGGAGGTTGAGGAAAGCTGATGGTGTGGGGTGCCTTCTCAATCCACGACCGTCCTCCACTTTACCGTGTTCAAGGTACACTCCGCGCTCCCCAGTACCTGGAAATTCTGCAAAATTACGCCCGACCGCTGCTGAATGCTCGCCCTCATCAAATGTTCCAATATTATAATACGACAACTCCCCGTGTCACACAGCCAGGATTATCACCACATGGTTTCAAGAGCAAGGTGTCCAAGTCCTAGAATTGTCTCCATGCAGCCCAGATCTTAGACCAATTGAAAATCTGTGGGCAATCGTCAAACAAAAGTTGGACAAAGAAGTGGTGCATGGCTTGAACGAGTGTTTTGACACTGTCAACAGGATCTACCAAGCTCTCAATCAGCAAATAATCGAAACCTCTTCCTGTCATTGCCTCGCTGAATGGCTGCAGTGATTGCCAATAACAGTGGTCATGTTAAGTATTAACTTTTTTAGTGACTTTTTTATTTTT
The DNA here is from genome assembly GCA_036023295.1 of Invenusta paracnida. Lineage (NCBI taxonomy): Eukaryota > Metazoa > Platyhelminthes > Proseriata > Coelogynoporidae > Invenusta > Invenusta paracnida. Next base: position 1,715 of record JAYRBW010077984.1, on the reverse strand, counting down.
CATACTTTATTAATATTATTTATCAATACAAATCTTTATATGGACTTCAAATGATTTTTAAACCCTTTGTCAAAAAACTAAAAAATCACCCAAACCTGGGTTAAGTAGCCAGGCAATGCGTGCAGTAAACAAAGCAGGAAGAGAGAAGTATCGATTGAAAAGTCGACTCATTAGGAATAATATCTAAACAGTGTTTATCTATAACATCAAAATGCTAAGGGGGTACGGTTATTTTGTCATGGGTTGTACATATGCTTTTTAATACATAAATATATATATATATCTGTAGTAAATATCCAGAAATAAACGCATATTGTCTGTAGAATAAATTAGACGTATAATTTAAATTAGTGGCTTAATAATATTGATATTATAGTCAATACTCAAAGCAACTATTTGTTTGTTAATATATTTTCCTTATTTTGCTGCAGTATAGCTTTAACATGTGTTATTTTATTATAATGTTATTACTATTACAGAACTTTTATAGATTGTTAACGGTGCTTCATTTATTTATGTAATACTAATCTAATATAATTTACTAATTGATAATAATTTTATACTATATACCATGTGATTTTGTAGCCGCCTCATTTGCGACAGTTGCAGTGTATAGATTAAATTTATCCTGATAGGTTTACGAACATCTTCCATTACCAATATACATACATATATATGTATATGTACAATATACTATTTAACATATTATATATAGAAAAAGCAACGGGCTATGGTTTTAGTATTTCGACATGTATTGCTGGTATGTCCGAGCTTCAATATATACAATCTATCGTATGTCCTTTCGTATATGATGCTGCCTTTATAGCAAGAAATTAATCAACTAACTAGGCCAACGTTCGCGTATTCACATCCCAATCTAGTTCGTAAGTATAATACCAAATAAGCAGTGGACCGTATTTAGTTTTCGCATATTCTTAAGAAGAAAATATCTAGTTAATTTCTTTTTTGAATAATATTATATAGAATTGAAAGTACAAAACGAAAATAAAATGGCATGGGGTGATGATATTATAAGAATAAACAGAATATTCTTCTTTTCATCTCGCTTGATTGAGTGATGAATAAGCCGGAATAGAAATATCGACAATATTATATTAGAAATGAGTTTATTTGCTGCCAATCTTTCCCCTCTCCCCTGCCTTATCCATATACAATTATACTGAACTATGCATAGAACTATAATACTTAGAAATTATGCAGCTCTCTTATGAGTTTAATCAAATTTAATTACAAGCGGTCTATTTTTCGGTTACCTGTTATACAACTGAATATGAAATGGAAATTCCTCAACATAAATTCAAATATATGTATAGGTTTTCCCGATCAAATATAGATGGGGGATATAGCAAATGAGTCGACGTCAAATCTTATAAAGACGGAAGAGACTTGAAATTTAAAAGCATGTAATTTGTTAGACCAAATGTTAACATGACCATATCAAATCGTCCCGGTTATATTCTATGTAATATGTATATATGCTTAAAATAAATTAATTAGACTTATAAATTCAATACATTAAGGCATAATAAGTTCCTATCTTCAAACTAATACGAGCATAACTTATAATAACATTAGATATATTAGATATATTCATAGATACATCATGAAATATTTTTTGCAGAGGTGGTGCGAAAAGACATCTTTGAATCAACTTTCTCCTTTGATGGGTCGTTCCAGGCAAACTGCCAGCAGGA
>JAYRBW010077973.1:0-24398 GCA_036023295.1 Invenusta paracnida | reverse complement strand
AGGGAGGTTTCATTGAGTAATGTTCGTGCCATATTTGAGTAGTATGGCGAGGCACTATCTTGCTGATACATTTCATCTTTTAGGCGCTTGCAGTACTGTAGGGAATGATATGTTCATTCAGAACTCCACATTATCTGTCACTATTCATTGTTTCAAAGTTGATGTCAAAACTCACCACCCTTGTAATGGGCACCATGCACCAAACAGTAACAGGTTTATCCTGCGGTTTCTAAATAATAGCATTGGGATTTTCACCTTCCAGTAGTATATATAATTTACATAACTTCCGTTTACGTGGAAGACTGCTTTGCTTCATCAGAAAACAAAATTCTATCACAATGATGATCTTCATGGTTTTTGAAGCAGTCAGAAAACTGAAATCTGTGGTCTGGATCATCTCCTGAGAGCTTTGTACACGCGTGAATTTGTATGGATAGAAATTCTTTTTCTGAAGACAGCGTACAATAAAAGTTACTACCCACGCTACTAACTGAGCTTTTTGTTACATAGTTAACTCAACAATAATATATTATACAGAATAAAAATTTAACTAATATCAAGTTTATATCATGAAATAAATAAAAATGAATTATATGTTAAATTAAAAAATATTTGACTTGAGCTAACTATAAGTTTGTTTTTCTATTGCATATTTGGCATGGACAATATATTCAGTATTATAATATTTTATAATTATTTTTAAAGTATAATTTCTAGAAGGTATCAATTTCCTTAACTCGTAATTAGGATTTTATGTTTATAAAACAAAAGTATGTCATGATCATAGTATAACTAAATTAGTTATAAGTAAAAGAAATGTAGTTTGCTCAAGTCAAATATATTTTTTAAGATCTAGTACAATTTATTTTCATTTCAATTCTTTTATGATAAGAGCTAAGACATTTTTTGCCATTTTTGGCTAATAAAAATGTCAAAGTTTTTGGTTGAATACTTCGAAGATGTTATTGTACCTATAAGTTACTCGATTGAGCTTCAAAAACTACACTCAATATTATGTATGTAACTTTAAACTCGTACACGCACAGCTGTATCGATGCGATGTCATGCAGTTAAAGAGCAGTTACCGATCACTGATGACCAGAAGACAAGTTATTGAGATTAAACTTGTAAACATGTACATTCCATTTTTAAAAAAAGAAAGGCGCTGGACAAACTATGATATAATCGTATTACTAAACAAACAGGTATACTTTAATAATTTCACCAATAATTATAGTAAATAGTTTTTCACAGTGATTCTAGCTATATAAATGTTGTAAAAAAGTAGGAGAATAAGAATTTTTGACATTTATTATATCGGATTTTTTAATAACTATGAGCCAAAAAATGTGGCATACTGCTTAATTTATGGCGGCGCAACACGATAAAAGTTGAATTATATTAAAAAGTTTTTAAATGGTAGTTGTTTAAAAAATGCCCATTCTTCTGATATTCTAATATAACAGCGTACTGCCGTAGGTTTAGATATTACAGAATATGTACTGGTATAATATTCAGACACTAATTAATAAATAAGTATATTATTATTATATTTTCTGCATCACCTTGTAGATATAGTTAAAAAAACTATTTTCCATAAAATATTAATATTTCCCAATAAATTTATAATATAATATACATTAATAAAAATGATAAAATTGAAGAATAAGCAAAATTTAATTTATATAATAAAGCTAAGCGAGCATAAGAAATTTTTACTCCACAATTCAATATCAATTTAAACAACATAATGGAAAGAATTACAAAAGAATTAAAATTAGAATAACTTAAACACCAAATCTGTCCAAAAATATATATTCTATTATGCGAAAATGAATAAAATGAGGAATTGGAAATTAAAAGTACCTACAATAAAAGTTTTAAACAATTAAATTTTACATAAATAAGTACAATAAGACATATAATTTCTGACTTTAAATTCATATGCAAATATATTTACACATTTAATTTTACTAAATGATATCAATGTTCAGTCTTTGAAAAAAATTACTTACAATTTTTAGCACAATAAAAATAAGCGTTTAACAGTTTTTAGTATCATTAATAATATAATATATTATACACTATAAACAAAAAAAGGAATTAATACAAGAAATATCACGCAGTGTCAAAATTATCATCAACATTCTAACTTAAAAGAAAAGAAATGTTAAAGAACAATTAATGAATGAAAGGTAGTTTCTAACTCACCTTTGAAAAAGTGTTTATGATCGAAGACCATATTTAAGCGTCCATTCTTGACTTCTAGGGCTATGTCCCAGTTTTGATGAGCATTCCAGACCCGTGGGTAGTGAGCCCGGATGTTGAAGCCCAGGATTTCTGCAGTGAGCATGTTACGACAAACATGGGCCCCAGCAGTCCCATCAACGATGAGTAGGGCGCCCTGGATCACTGTTGTGAATCCAGTCTCTTCCACCATCCATGGGATCGTCGACTTGAAGTAGGAGCCACGCTTCGCTTCTAGATGAATCACCTGTTTACCGGGGGACAGAATAAAACAGTATATAAGCTCTTCAATCCACCTGAATACGTCCCCATGGCAATAAAATTATGTAATATTGATATAATAAAATATACTTTAGGGTGTCACATAAATTCAAATAAATACGAAGTAGGTTCAATAAAAAAAACTGTAATATAAATTTAGAGAATATGATCATAATTTCTCCTTAAGATAATATAGATTTAGAAGAAATGGTAGGACTAATGCCTAACAGTAATCTCTTACAGAGAGGCTATTTAGAACATAATTTACAAAAGAAAATATTGACACTAAATTATTCAACAACTCGTTCAAGTTCAAATACTTATGGATGTATGTAAATAAAAAATGTAACCACTAAGAATATTTATCTGTAAAAAATAACGAGCGAGCAGGTAGTTATTTTTCATAGTAATTTTAACATATAAATTGACAAAAAATAAGTTTCCATTAACAATTTCAAAGACATTAAAACGCTGAAATGCTTCCGGGTGTAAATAAAAATTAGCAAAACTTTTAAGACAAATGAGCAATTGTTTATTTACTGTCTATTATAATATATATAATGTGATAACATTTTTATAATTAAAATTTAAAAGAAAGTAATAAATGTTAACTCGAACTGTAAAAGTATGTATGTGATAAAGTATAAATGCTTTTTGTTGTTTGATACAGAGTTTTGAAATTCTTTGTAGTAAAACGGTATAAGTTTGGTGAATGAACTCACCTGGATGACCTTATCCTGAGCGAACATGACTTCGATCTGGGCACCCGTATCAGTGTGCATGACTATCTTGAGCTTCTTGTGCTGGCGAAGAGTGCCGTTCTGGGGTTCTGGTGTTGGCTGCATCGTCTCATACGAAGCCGGGAAGAAAAACTTCCACAGGATCTCCCTATAATAACAAATTAGATTACATAAACAAAACCATGAATTAGCGCGTAGAAAATCTATAGGTTTTTTATAGATGAATTTAAAAAAGTAAGTGAATAAACTAAAGTTTGATGAACAAATTATTCTGGATTACACATCTGGCATGTACTACAAAAAATATCATACCTGCATAATAAGTATTACAACAGTTCGTTTTTGGAATTCGAAGATTACGCTTAGTGCAAAATGTGTAGGGTATCATAAAACGATGGCCACACCTCTAGTGCCATTTATGCAAATTAATATTAAATATCCCCTAATTAATTATATTTATTTAAACAGTTTAAAAACGTAATGAGAATTTATAAGGGGTAATAACCTAACAATATTTTTTAAGTACTGGCGTTAGATCAACGTATCTTTTTACATGTATAAAACACTACGATTTTGATTGGGACAGACATAATACTATTATAGTGTTTTATCAAATTATCTTTATAACGGACTCGGAATATTATCAAAAATACTAAATTTATTTATAGTAATATCATCATTAATAATAATTATTAGTAAAAATATTTCTGAAGCAGCCTAGGAGCAGGATTATAATAGAAATAAATATGTTACATATATTACAGACTATGTATCTTTTAACAATGCCAATAGGTAAGTTAGTAAGCTATATCAATTAGTAAGTGCCGTTGGATTATAATCTGCGACCAATGAATTGATATGTTGATTGACATGCTCATGTATGTAATTTAGTAGAATTGTACAAGACCTACTCAACTGTATACAAAATTCATCTGTAACAACCAAGAAGAACTATACAACAACATAATTAGAATAAAACAGAATCGATTCATTATAGGAAATATTTCACCAATCTTCTACGTGTCACAATACAAATACAAGCTTATTTCAATTTAGTAAATAATAGTGTAATGTACACAATTCGTACAATGTAATACATTTGAAGTTTTATAATTAAATACAACATGAGCTAAAAAAGTTTAATAAATTATGTAATATATATATATATATATATATAGCTAACCCGACTTAAATAATACTTTAATAATAAAATAGGGTAAAATGCGATCTCGCTTTTGCTGGGATATATATATAAATCTTAATTAATTAGTCGCTATAGGCTGAAACTAATCAATCGATAATTATTTCAATGCAACAGCGCAAATCAGTTTGTTAAAACCAAGATTATGTAGAGGTTCGAGCTTGCTGCCTTTGGGTTTGAATGCAGGAATTTAAATCACTTTACCACTCTCCAAACTGATTTGCGCTGAAGCATTAAGATAATTATCGGTTTATTATTCGACTGAATAAGCCTAAATGGCGACTAATTAATTAAGATTTGTATATAAATCCCAGCAAAAGCGAGATCACAATTTAACCTATATTAAAATGAGTTGTATTATGTATAATACTACATTGAGTATCCTAATTTTAATATACAGGTTAAAATTTAGTTACTATTAAGTAAAAACTTTAATAAATACTCAGATTAGATATATCTATGTATGCTCTTATGTAATAAAATGTATATTATAATACGTATATCGTAAATGGATGAAAGTATAATTGAATAAGCATTCTAAAACTTCTAAAATAATTTAAGGCATAGAGAATTTAAAATATTATAATATATTAAAACTACAATTTAATATATAAAACATAATCGTTTTCTTAGTGTATAAATGTCATATATAAATGTTCGCTTTTAAGACAGACAGTTTTATAACAGCCCCGAACTGCTATGAGCTCTGAACAAGCACTTACTATAAATGATGAAGATCGTAACGGTGTGCACTGCTCAATATATCTCTGAGATGCATTTAGTAACCCAGTTTCCCCACACAGGAGCGTCTTGGATCATTAAGTATATATTTTTTATTTACTGCACAACTTATATGAGTTATCATTACTGAATTAAATATTCTGAAAGATATGATGACCAAGATTCTCAATAGAAGTAGTCTCGTTACATATCTATGTAAAAAACAATTATGCAGCAATTTATAAAAAGTACAAAATAAATAATATAATGAGTATAATAATAATTCAGATGAATCAATCTAAACTAACCGTTGTCTGTCAGCCCAAGGACCGTATCTGATTCGACAGTCGCCTGTAACTTTGATGTCAACTTTCCATTCAGGGAAAGTTCTCTTTACTGTAACATTTCCATCTGACATTTGAACTCTTTCGGGCTCCATAGAGACAACACCTGATAGTGATATAATGGTTCAGAGAGAATTCATGATGATAAGGGAAAATATTTATATATTTCAAAATTAAACTATCTAGTAATACTATCAAGTTGGAGAAGAATAATAATAATTTTACAAACATTGATTGCATAAATTAAGTTAATAGTATTACGAGCAGCACAATAAGTAGGTATACATAAACTATAAATAATTTATTTTTGTAAAACGGTTTAAATGGTTCTATTTTGATCATGATAACAAAAAATCTTAATTTTAAAATAATAGTATAATAGTATAGTATTAATAATATATAGAATATAATATATTATAGTGTACATAAAAATTGTACATATTTTAGATAAAATATTGTTTTGACATATGGTAATAAATAATTGTAATATGATTAATTTAAACTTCTTAATGAGTTACGTTTATAAAAACGCTAAATATACAATTTATTTCGTGTAGTATGTAATCTTAAAAATATGAAATAATTTAATTAACTAAGATTTTTAAATCCTAGATGAATAGTTTACTTAGTATAGCCACTTTATAAATAATTTATCGATTACTTTTTATCATGTAGACAATAAAATATACTTTAAATTATTCCTTATAAACTGAAAGAAAATATAATAATATGTTTATATTTAAACACCTAGATATGATGTGAAATGTTACCTGGTTCATCCATGAAATAGGTTATTTTTCCTTTCCCCCACTGGAATACTTGAAACATCCCATCTCCAAAGTTTCGTGGCGCTCTATAAGGAAGAACAAATAGAATGTCCTACTATATAAACATAAAATTAGAATATGTACGTATAATAGAGTACTCAATCCACAGTAGGTATAACAATGTGGTGTGCTAAGAATATATTATGGAAGGAAAATATTCACTTATCCAAAACAAACGAGTAATTGCAATTAGAAATATAAAATAACTCATGTATACATGATAAATATTACGTTCATAGACAATGATGACGATTTAATTATAATTTAACAGTAATTACATTGTGTTAGTAAAAACAATACATACTATAAATAAAGATAAATAAATAAAAACATACGAATGCTTAAATTGCAATGCTAACTTGACAGTAAAACGAATCAAAATAAAATTATACCTACATATATTAAATATATAATTATATATATTTATAAAACAATTAGAAATAAATTAATATCCAGAAACTCAATAAATGCTTTTGTATCGCAAAACATATTCAAATTATAAGTATATTTATTTTTAAAAGATTAGAATCAAATTCAATAACACAATTAGTTATACAGTATAATATTTGTAGTGTTCTTAAGATATGCAAATTATTAATAAAAAAATAGCATAAACAATGTATTCTACTAGAATAAAACTTTATAATATGAACGATTCAATGAAGTGTTGTTTTCAAGCAACATTAAAATTTTAACTTTTAAAAATGATATCAAATTTGTAATAGTATTTACTAATTGTAGGTACAAGCATATATTTGGTCTAATATATTGGTCCAAAAATATTACAATAAATTATGTTTGGATTTTTTGGTGATAGATTAAACAGTATATTATACTGAAATGTTCAGCCAAAAATAAAAATATTTAGAATATTTAACAAAATTGAAAAATTAAGTTTCTAATATTTTACATTGATGTACTATAACAGATACCCAATGTAGTAATTAAAAATTCTAAAATCATATATTGAACAGCATACAGCTACTGATCTATTGAAGCGGAGCCATATACCTCAGATATTGATCTGAGTTAATTGAATAAAAAAAATTAACACCTCTATCAATCTGTAAAATTTATCTTTTTCATTGTGTCCTCAAGCTAAAACCAGCCAAAAATACAGCGTACCTTAAAGTCAACAAGCCTACAGCAGTACAATAATAAATAATATACATAATATGTGATGGAGAAGCCTCTACGAAACAGTACCAATAGATCTAAATTGCATATTTCAATTAACATATAATAAAATACGAATGAGCAAAATATTACAGGTACATAAATTAACTAGTACGAGTAGATAATCAAATGGGTGGAATTTGCTAATTTTATACAAAGTCTAGAGCATAAAGAATGTACTCCTTCTTAATATATTATACATTAATCTTAATCTATGGAGGTACTGCATCTATACAACAATAACAATTATCAGACCAAACAATATGGATATATTTTATATAGCATAACATTGTTAAAAATAGTTTTGAATTTCTAAAAAAAATGTACCATACATTATTAAATATAAAATTTTGAATGAATTCTAAGTAATATATAATAAATATAAGTATGACACATTAAAATGGCTAGTATATAAATGCATATTAATTATGCTTAATTAAATAATAGTCTACTCTATTATTTTAAACGTCTTATCTAATTTTAAAACGACTTCATAATAATATATTTCGCTATGTAAACGTATAGGAGAACGTAAAAGCACTTATTAAAAAGATTTTGTTTTATACTACTAACAAGCAATATTGTTTTCTATGAGAAATACATTTTATAATTAGTTTGTATAAGACATATCTAAATTAAAATGTGCTTTACTAGTATTATTATCAGAAAAAAACAGTCGATAAAAAAATCCTTTTAGTTTTGTTTTCATTTTTCTTCGATTTTTTTATTTATATACTCGTATTGTCAAAAATTTAGTACGAAATAGTATACTATAGCCTACAAATATTAATTAATTTAAAATATAAAATTTTTGACAGCTACATTTTTAATTGGAATACATAGCAGTATAAGTGCCTATTAGTGTAGTATGTAGTAGGAATTGTGTAACTTACTCTTCCACAACATAATGTCCGGTGTACTTTGGCAGTGGAATGGGGGCCAGTGTTCCAGTAAGGCTGGTGTATTCGCACTCAATATGGTGCTGGAATCGGTCGAACTTGTATCGGGCGTCCCGAGTTCCATAGTTGAGTAGGAGTTTGTCTGCAGCGAGGCAGAAGGCGTTGGGGAGGAGGCTGTTCCCAAAGCACAGTTTTCCCTAAAGAACAGGCGTAATGTAAATGGCGTTTCAATAGATTGACAACATGGATGGCAAAGAGAAAATATATCGTTTTGGGTTATCAAAATAAGAAGCAACAAAATGTAAAAGTAGTATATTGTACTTTTGTGCTAAAGAAAAACTTATAAATAAATTTATAATAAATCTAGGTCTTCTCTTTATTAATAAATGTTGTAATTTATCATTCTTACTTTTATGGAAACATATATTTCATAACAAATTTTTCCTAAAATTCTACATGCATTCAAAACCAGAAAGGCCTTGGTAGTTAAGATAAGTGTGTATTGAATAAAAAGTAATAGAACAAAATACTAATATTAAAGTTAAAGTTACAGTTAAATAAATCTATTTCCGCCTAATCGCAGCAATTTTAGGTGGACGTCCGTTTGATCAAGGACAAACTTCATGATATAACGACGATGCAGTTAATTCCAAGTATCTACGATTATCTCATAGAGTGCTTCCCGATTTGTTGGTTCTCTTAACTCTACACAATCAGCAAATATACGAAATAGTCCCTGGTCAAATATTTAACATCAGGACTCTGAGGTGGTCGCCTGATAATTTCAATTGTGGGATGTAGAGCCATTACAACTGCATGGTATTGAAACATCATCATTTTCCACAACATGTGGCGTTGCATTGTTATATTGGTATAAACACCTAAACGTTCGCATACAGATAAAATTTCTTCGTCTAACAACCTGAAGAAAAATTGTACATCATGGGAAACATATTTCCAGTAAAGATCACCACAGTGGTGATAACGACTGGTCAATTGATAGCGTTGTTGTACAAATACAATCTAACTTTCGCATCCTCAGTTTAAGGACAAATGAGTCATAAACACCATTTTAGGAGCATGCGATGGGGCATGGTCAAATTCGACTGGTGAATTGCTCCGATGGTAAACTTGTTTCTTTCGTCTGAAGCAATACAACAATTTTCATCAAGCTGTTGTCCTTGACCAATGAGGATATCTATTCACGAATTCTTGTCTTCGTTGAATATTCACAGTAGATAATGGCGACTGAGATTTTCTTATATATCTTCATTTTAATATATTTGCACATGAAATTGTCTTTCCAATCTATGACAAGTAATGTTGCTTCATTTGAATTCAAATTCATGCCAATCATATAATTTTGAAAATTAACATTTGTCGCCTTAATGAGTTGACGAGATCGGGATTTGGATACAACACCCCAGTTTCTCGAAACTTTTTCTGCAATGAAGAGGGATAGTTCCTGCCAATTCGATATTCCTGACAGAGATCTTGTATTATTTCCACTGAAGATTTTTTCATAACGTAGTATTATGCCTATTCTATTCTGCTCTACTAACTTCAACTGCTCTTTTATCTCTAGGCATTTTCCGTGAAACTGATTTTAACCTACTGCATTTACTTAAACTAATTATATGTACAAAATAGATTAATAACTGCAACTAATCAAATTGTCTCGCGTTAGTAATCCTTCTATATTCAAAATGTATAATTATACAAATCACTTTGCAAACCAATTACCAGCAGTAGATATAGTTAAAATCTATGCACGCAGACTTTTAGGACAGAGGGTAGATGTTAGTATTAGGACGTGTTGAACAAAACAATTCCGTATATTAAAAATGTAACTAAAGATTTTAAATAATAAAAAAACTTCACTAATGTTTAACGTAACAAGTAAAGTTTGTGTCTAGATACACATTCCTAAACCAAAAGTAAGTTTTAGCACTTTGTAAAAAAAAGATTGTAAACGTGATGATTAAATACCTATACTAGAGTTCAAAGGCCAAAAATGATATATTAACATAACATTGACATTAAAGTGTTACACAATTATAATCAATAGTTTAATACAAATTAGTCTAGGGGATTAAATGTAGTGCTGTATTTTATTAATTAAGTACATTTATGTATATAGGCAGCAAATGAAACTTATAATATTCGAACTACAAACGAAACTCATAATAATTATGATAGGAATATAATCAAACATTATATTTAAAAATGTACGAAAACATTTTACAAGGTTACACAACAGTAAAGACGAAAATGTCATTTTTTATGCGAAATTGTTTGCAATATCATATACTAAAGAATCATACTAATTACCTATATATTAGGATATCAAATAAAGTTGGCCATAAAATGCCTAATAAAAAATAAGGCAGTATCGGTGGTATAAAATATGTAAACCAAATCATACTATATTAGGTGCTAGTAAGATATACACTTCAAGTAATTACATTTAATTTTCGATAAAAATTATAAGAAATATATATTTTATATATATATATATATATATTAGACATAGGTTTGCACAATAAATTATATCATTCTGTAGATTTATTGATAAAAGTGTTGTATATATAAATACTACACAATATACCATAACATATATTATTACTTTCTACACAATTTAAAGGTTCTTCATGTCAGAATGGAACAATCAATTCAATATGATACAATCTTCCGAATTGGAAGACTACAAAAAATTTAAATCAATAGAGCAAGTAAATTTACAATCAAATTTTTAAATTGGATGTGGTGGTTAAATTTCAATTTCAATGAGAATATCACAAATTTAAAATAGGTGCAAGTGTCTATAGATTTTTGTTTAGTTTCTAATCGTCCAAGTCACATATCAATTAAGAAAATCAAAAGTGCAATAATATAAAAAATTATTGCATATATACCATAGATGTTAATAATGTTGAGAAGTGTGAAAATTTTGTTAAGAATGTTAGCTTCAACTTATTGAAAAGTGTATAAATTATGATGCATATTTATAATGTCAATAACAATACATAAGTCTGAAATTAAACATGTCAAGGTACTACTAATGTACACTTAAGTATATAGTTACTTAGCACAATAATTATACCGTAAAGTTTGAATTCAAATTTATAAAAATGACAGAATAAAGAATAAATCTTTTGCTCAAGCAAAAACAAAATTTAAAATTGTCACTTCAAATATTTGTGAGTGAATCAATAACCATTTTTGAGAGTATTTAAATCATTAGATTTTTATAATAATATTTTAATAAATTTTCTTCAAAATGTAATACAAAAACTACAACTTGTACAAAACTCTGCTATAAAACATGCTGCCAGAAAACCTTCCTGTTACAAAACTAATAGTTTAAAATTTTGCTATTCACCCACCGTGACATAAAAAAAACTGTACCAATTCAGCGGCTTATAAAAATCAATATTACAATCAAGTACTATTACACTAACTCAAAAACTTACTAGGACTTAACATCATGGGTACCATGCTTTTTTGGTCGCTGCCTCACAGTTATGGAATGCTCTCCCTCATGAGCTTAGGGGCATCAGGGAATTTAGTAAATTTAAAACTAAGCTCAAAACGTATTTATTTATGTGATTTTATTTTTCGTTATTATGTTGGTTGGTGAAAGTACCTTAATATGGGTAGTAGTATAGCATATTTTATTTTTTGCTATGTTGTATTTAATAATGTTTTTGTTCGCTTACTTGGTATATTTCTGTTAATTCGTGTCTTATTCTGTAGCTTGCTATTTTAAATGTTTTCCTCAGTCATGTATGTTAATGATCGTTTTTCTCGTAAGTTATTGTTTAAAATGTAAATTTTATGTTTTAGCGTTGCTGACATTGCCAGCAATTTGGGGCGCTATATAAAAATATTATTAATATTATTCCATAAAAAATCCAGTTAGAAAATTTTACAGAAATTAAAGAGATTCGCAGTTTACTTAGAAACCGACAGTAAAGTCGTTTGTTGATCCCTTTCAGGGTAAGAATAATGCTTTCTCTTTAAAATGCAATCAGAAGAATAAATTGAATATTGTATCGTCTATTTTTACATTTCTCGATTCACTTCCTTCAGACACAAATCGAAATTGTGTCGAAAGTTTAATGTTCATTGAGTTTGTTAACTGAATAAAATACTTATCAGTATTGCAATCCTGAATTTACAGCTGTTCTCTTTTTGTAGAATATTTTAGATAAAAACTTCAACAGGTATACTTTAAAACTATAAAATTAGACGAGTCAACGACTAAAGAAAACACGACATTTTAACAAGTTTAAAGATTTTTTAATTCTATTAAATTAAGTTAATGATTTTTAAAGGTATGGTGTCCTAATTACTACTTGCAATAATTAATTATCTAACGATTCATTATTGATAATACTGAATTTTGATTCTTTCCATTTTCAACGTCAATAAAGAGATGACTTGTAAAATATGAAGTTCTCAAAGATATATTTAAGAAATTATGTAAAAATGATTGAAAAAGTACAAACAATAATTTGTAAGTATAATAGATAGTTTTTTTAATGGTTAATATTGTCAAATTTCTCCAATATCATGTGCGATATTCTTATTCTGTTTTGTGATGTCTCATTTATAATATGACGCAGTCCAAAAATCTGCAGCCTCGATTTCGTACTGGTAAAATTTTCATTGCAATTTATGATTTAACTACCACGTATAATTTGGAAGTGTGATTGTAAAATTAATTGTTTTATAGATTTCAAATTTTTGCAAGCGTCTATTCTGAAATTGTGGTTGTACATAGTATATTGAACTTTAATTGTCCGATTCGGACATGAAAAACTTAAAATATAGTACTAACTATTAAAAATAAAACAAAATAATACCATATACCATTTTTATTTCGAATTTGATAACGGGAAATAGATCACGCCAATTCCATCGACCTTGGTCGTTAAACTCTCCCAGTGTAGATTTTCTGGAATGCAAAGGAAAATGGCAAAACCATAAATGAAAGTTCAGTAAATATTTATAATAACAAACTTTTAATGTTTTTATTGATATAAAAGATCGCATGCTTTCATAAAAAAATAAGTTATCTAAGAACAGTAATTGCATTATAGTTGTACCTACTATACACGATTTGCAGAATATCGATAAAATTTAAAAAGATTGGAAAGTAAATTAAAAATAATAATAACAAAGATTGGTAATCATGTCATATTTAAAAAAGAAAACAATTATGACAAAAATCATAAGAATAACAGAACAGCAATTAGGTTTCCTTACTGGGTAGTTTCTTCAGGATCGAGTGGTTGCATTTCAATTGTTTCACCCTTTTTCTTGGCTCGAGGTGGTGCTCGTGGCCTCTGACTAGCAAATAATAACTTCAGGTCGTCATAAACCTTTGCTCGATTATAGAGGTGAATGTCCAATCCGAATATATATACATGTAAACATCGTTCTTTGGATTCCGCTGAAAAAGTATAAACAAATAATAATGAACATTTATAGATAAAATAAAAAAGTAACTATTTATAATTAGATAAAAACTTACATTTAATCGACGGATTAAACGTTTTCCAGTAATTAAATATGACAACTACATCGTGGCAGTGAATTGTGTAATCATCAGTAACAACAAGCAGATCTCGCAACATTAGTTTTCCAGCCAATGCTGACACCGAAATGGATCCTAAATATTAAGAGAAAGCTACCATCAACATCTTAAATTAAGCCATCTAATTAAGATTAATAATGCTAAATACAGTAAATAGAACAACAACATAAAAATAAAAGCATATTACATAAAATTTACTAGTATATTTAATTAAATTACTTTAATTGCTTCATTCGATTAAATTAAATTAAATAAACAAATAATAATATAAAACTAGTGTTTATTTTGTATAAAAAAATCTATTAAATAAAGCACATAAAAATATTAAGACTTACCAAATTTTATATGGTAGCCTTTGACAAATCTGCGTAGAATAGAAGATATAACCAATCCAAAAAGTCTCGAATTATAGAAACTTAAGTAAATAATCCATCCAACAAATGCTATTAGTGAGAGTAAATGCAGTGGAAAAGTACCACCTTTGATTTCCTGTTTCAACTGTTCATCGAGACTGTCATTAGCGACAAACTGGGTTTTGTCACCATCCATCACTAAAAAAGGATACAAGAATAAAAATGATAATTAAAATCCAACTATGGTTGTAATTAAACGATATAATATTTCTGATTTAAAAAATAAGGCTATATGATTTAGTAGCTAAATATAATGGATTAGTGAATACAATTCAATAAGTAGTCTAGTTTCTTCATAACAAAACAGTTAAACAAATTTTACTTTTTCTGTAAAGGCCATGATTGAAGTATGAATTGTTTTTGGCTCCCATTCTTAAATATGAAAATTATTTATAATATTTTGTTTTCCAAATCTATAAATGAATCAGGACATGCTAATGTAATATACATATGTATACACATATCAAACATATATTACAAAAATACTAATATAAAGATAACAATAAATCAATATGCAGCGTGCTTATAATTTTTGAAATATAAATGTAGATTTTTAAATTAATTTTACAAATTTGTAAACAACAAAAATTTCTGTTTCTATCAGTATAAAAAAATAATATATTTAATATTATAGATATACAGTTAAAAATAATATTTTGAATTAGTGAGTTTAACCTTATATCTGGTTTTCTTTGATAGTGATATTTAGACTAAAAAAAATAATAAATAGTTTAAGGAAAAACAGGGTGTACTTTAATTTAAACAATATTTTACCTTCAGCTCTAAAAAGTCGAAGTAAAAAATTTGGTATTACTGCTATTGAATTACACACCCTCCAGTTTTGTAATAAAATCTGAATATTTAAATAGTAAAAGTGAATCTATATCATAATTTAACATTGTTATACTATAATTTATGGCAATAATAAACGTTTTAAAGCAATAAACTGTACTTTAAGCTTAATATATATAATAAAATGATCATTGAAAATCAATTTGTAGTCATATAATTCAAATTGATAGGGATAAAACTTTTGTTTGCATACTTAAAACATTGATATTTATATATTTCTGATTGGTTGCTACAATAAAAACAACACAATGATGTATTGTCAATAGGTGGTATTGATATTATGAAACTAGGGTATTATAAACCTATTTAAAAGTTAAATTACCAAATAGTAATATTATTGAACTGCACACTTAACAATATAACCAGATAGACTATATTATTGAACAACACTTTTGTATATCATCAAATAGATTATATTATTGAAATGCACAGCCTAATTAACAATTTCAAAAGTTATTTGAAAAATATACATTTCGTTAAAATCAATAAGGTATTGTTTGAGAAAAAACGGAATTTACTATCACTACTATATTTTAGTCTAAAAATGTTTAATTATTTTACGAGTATACCGCAGAGCATTTTTTAAAAATATAAAATTTTGGAAATCCCCTTTTATCAGGAATCATTAAATTGTGTAAAACTTTTGGAATGAGTAATAGTTTGGTACTAATTCATTTTAAATGCCAAAGCATTAAAACAAAAGATATATTTAAAGCAAATTTATAAAAAAATAACATTTTAAATGAAATAGTAAATCTTATAATAATTACATATATGAAGAAAGTAAATATTTCTAACAAATGATTTTCTTTAAAACTCAAACCAATCATTTTATTGCACTATACAAATGTTAAAGATAGTTTATAAATTCGGACAAACTATTTACAAACTATTTAGATATGGTAGTATATGTTCTATCCATCTGGAAAAATTGGAAAGTTTGTAAACCATCTTGTGTCTGGACAGATAAGATAGAACATATTTTTGGTACTATACTTTTATTGAAATAAATTCAAATGAACCAAATCTGATCGTTACATATTATATGTAAATACAATGTAGTAACTGAATAATTTACTACTATTGTTTGGTAGTTTTGTCAATAATAAGAAGTCTGGTACATGCATAAATGGTTTTTATTTAGCAAAATATAAATAGTTCTTGTGCAGGAATCCGAACAGATCATTCTAAAATTTCCGGAAAAGCATTATCCTGCTCATAAACCGAACATAGTGCTGAAAATGTTGAGGTTTTATTATCTTGAATGCATATATAAATAGATGTTTAGATATATCTTAGATTTATTATTTTGTTTTAGAAACTACTTTCATAAGACCCAATTTTCAAAATTATAATTTACAGATCAATCTATCAATCTAGTTGTCTCTGAAACATTTCTGAAAATTGTATGTTAAATTAAGTATATAGTACATATTTTAAGAAATATTTAACTAAATCAGAATTTAAGAATTACAATGGAATTGAATAAACTCTTTAAAATAGGAATGAAGAAATATAACCAAAGAAAAATGATACATAAAGATAAACATAAGTAGGACATTAGAGATAATACTTTAGGATTCGTTATAGTAATACCATAAAACATAGCTATGTAAGTGATAGTACATATATACAAGAAATGGTAGGCAGAGAGAAAATGTCAAAATGAGTATGTTACACTGACGAATTATTAAAAGTAGATTGTTTTAGACGTTTGTTAAATTATAATCTTATTGGTAATTGAAAGAAGTAGTACATATGTATTTTGATAAATATTGAATTAAGTCAGAATTTAATAAATGAATTGGAATTCAATAAACTATTTAAAATGTATGAACAAATATAAGCATACAAAGGAAAAATGGACATATATATACATATATAAACATGAGTAGGACATTAGAGATAATACTAAGATTCATTATAGTTATGTAGTGAAGTATGTAAGTGATAGTATAATATATACAAGAAATGGCAGTGAAATGTTTAGAGAGGAAAATGTCAAAATGAGTTTGTTCCACTGACAAATTATTAAAAGAAATGTGTTATAGGACAGATTTTCTGTGTTTTTTCTGGCAACCTTAGCAGCTTCAGCAAAAAACATACTTCCTAATATCTTTTGTCATGTTTGGATTTGGTTTTGTTGTATCCCTTTGTTCAAGCTTAGCATATTTTCATTTGTATGCCCATATAACATCTTTTGAACTAATTGTTTTCGTACAGGATCACAAAAAATATCCTTCTTTCCAAACATCCCCATTGTAGTTTTGTTTTGAGTAGTCAAATATCGTTAAACACTGTATTGTATCAACATTTTCCACTTGAAGTCATGCAGTATTTTCTGTGACAGTCAAGCACATCTGGCTAAAAGATATCTCCACTTCTGGAGCACTTAGTATACAGAGTTATATGTATGTATATACATATGTGTATAGAAGTAACTACTAGAAATTTGCAATTTTAACATAACATGGTTATGTATAAACACTAATGTTAGATAAGATAACAATAGCACCACAGGCAAATATTCTTGCAATTTAAAAAAATGTATACCCTTAATATTAATTAGTTTTTATGAAATTTTGGACTATGCCAGTTAGTAGGCTACCCCATCCCTTTTACGTTTTATTGCATTTTTGTATTGATCTCAAATTTGATATAATTTGTCCTGAAATTTCCAGAAGTTTTGGATGTCTGCTTATGTTCTGCTTAAGTACATAATATTTTTGTGTCAATGTTGTGCAAATGTGGTGTGCCTATTTTTTAGGAAAATAGTTCTTATATAGTACAAGTCATGAGTTCTAGCTGTAATATAAATCATCTAAAAAGGATTCTCTACTTTATGTAGTTAGTGGGCATATATATTATGTTTGCTCATAAATATGACTTAATCAGATACATTAAAATACATCATTTTGCAAAACCACTGAAACCTTATTTGCATATTATGAAAGGAATATAAAAATTATGTACTCAGAGTATCAGTATTATAAAATACTGGGGAAAAAGTTAACCTTGGTTGCACTTATGTTGCATACTGTTTGCAAATTCATACCATTTGTAAACCTTATATATTTTTTTTACAAACTGTATGAACTGAATATTAACCCATTAATCAATGGTACATACCATTGGCAAATAGGAAACAATCTTTTAAATTTTCCAATTGTGTGTATCATTGACAAATAAATTTTTCAAGTAAATTAATTAGAAAATGATTGATATCCAAATGTGACAACCCTACATACTGTTAATAAATGATGATATAAGACATTTTAACAATAATTTATGTTTTCCTATTTGCAAACAACACCTAATATTGAGGAATATATACTGAGGAATATATATTACTTTTATTTGAAAAAACTATTTAATTTATTTATTTAAACTATGATATATGTTTTAATATGTTTTAATATTTGTTAATTATACATATGATTTGTAAATATAAAAGCATATTTTATACTTAAAATGTTTAATACCAGTAATTGTTAATGGTATGTATGGTTGGTGAATTTAAAAGATGAAAGTTTTTAATAAAAATATAATTAGATATTGATTTGTTTTTACTATTCTTCAATAGTATGTAGGGTTGAAAAATTAACTGTTTAGCTATAGTAAACCATATTAATATTCAATTCCTTTAACACTATGTTCCATTGCTATATTCATATACTACCATACCACTATATACTTAATACAACCTTAATACCACTTATCCTCAAGTCATATAGTTTTGAGTGAGTTTTTCATGGCAAATGGTGCCAAATGCTTTTTTGAGAATAATGAAAATGGTTAGAATCTCCATTTTTTATCTAGCTTTTGATAAATGAAATCAGTAATGTCTCTAAGAGCACCTATAGTGGAGCGATTTTTCCTAAAACCAAATTGAATATTATTTATAAGATTATATTTTTAAACAAATATGAGTCTATTCTGTTTCTCTTTTTTCAAATATGTTTGATAGTGAAAGCAATAGTGATATTGGTCTGTAATTTTAAGGTTTTGTTGTATCTCCTTGTTTGAATAATCGGTTTTACTTTTGCTACTTTTAAGATCTCTGTATATATTCCAGTTGAGTAAGATATGTTGATTAATTCAGTTATAATTTCATTCAGATCTTTATTTGCTATTTTATTAGCTAAATTTCGTAAATTATCAATTCTAATTGTTTTCTTATGTGGTAAATTATTTATAAATTTCATTATTTCTGGATTATTGACTTTGTGGAGGCATATTGAATAAACATTAACCAGGAAAATTGTCATTTAATTGTACTTAAAGCTTATTTTAAATTATATTGTGAACATTTTAGCAGTTCTTAAATGTTCTGTTAGGAGCTAATGTTACAATGAAATAAAAATGTGACATATACATATATTATATTTATTATATTACATATTATTATAATTATTATTTACATTTATTATTTATATATATATTACACACTATTTATATTAATGATATAATTATTTTTATATCAACATATCATATATTCCAGCATGTTTATGAACTATTTATTTAAGATAACTATGTACACATATCTATCTCTAATATCTAAAAATATATATATATATTGCTTAAAATAGTATATAGAGGACTTGGCTTAACCCAAAGAGTAAAGTACTATTTGTTCTAAGGGTTTTCCTATATATGTAAACATTACTAATTTAGATATTCTATGTAAAATGAATACTTTATTATATAGTGTGATAATGAAATAATTGATTATATTATTACTTTCTGTTAAACTGCATAATGGTAAAAAATTAATGTATTTAAAAGTATTTTATACTTGGTAATTACACATTAAAAAGAAATGAAAAATGATATATTCAATAAATTAAATGTATAATGTAAAGTAATATAATAATATATCATATCAGGTAAATATTATATGGCAATCACTTTTATTGTAATATGCCTTTTCAGTATGGCAATAGTTTTATTAAGTAGGTATACCTTATGTAACTGACATAATAAAATATAAAATTTAATTATTTTTGTCTAAGTAATGTAACTGGCAGATACAATATAGTTATAAAAAAAAGTTTTTTGTGGCTAACTAGCTTAACTGGTAGATACAATACATCGGATAAAATAAAATGTTAATGCATGACAGCTACAATATTTTGATAAAAATACACAAAAAATTTTTTTTTACATTTTGAAACAAAAT
This sequence comes from Invenusta paracnida, assembly GCA_036023295.1. Lineage (NCBI taxonomy): Eukaryota > Metazoa > Platyhelminthes > Proseriata > Coelogynoporidae > Invenusta > Invenusta paracnida. The sequence continues at coordinate 3,937 of JAYRBW010077973.1, read as the reverse complement.
TTACTCAGAAGTCTAATATCACTTAAAATCATTACAATATAACTAAGAAATTTTCAGATATGTTAGTTAGTCAAAAAAGCAATGATATATAATAAATCATTGTGTATAATGATTTTATATAACAATCATTGTGTGCATAAAGTATGACTAAAGAAAATGACATAATTTCAAAATTATGAATATTTAATATTCAGCTAATTCATAGCAGTGCTCATAATAATATCTATCTAATAAAATTAACAAGCACTTACTATGTCATTTTTATACTGTGCATAGCAAAATAATCCATGTGTATGTACCTTTAAAACTAAATGGATTGATGGTTAATGGGACAGTCCATACCATGGTCAAACTGTACCTGAGTCAAGCTACCAAAGTCAACTTGTACCTAAGACAAACCCTATTAGTAAAATACTTTAATCAGTAATTGCTTATCAACAGTGAATTAAAATATTCATGCAATGTACTATACTAGTCTGTAGTCAATGTGAAGTCTTATATAATATAATTATAACCATTGTTCAAAATAATGTTAAGAAAATATAATATATTAATGTATATACATTTTATACATATATCAAAAATATCAATGAAAGTCAATATAATAAATAGACAAATCTTATTCTGTAGTTTGAAATATTCAAAATAAAAAATGAGGGAATAATATTAGACTAAGATTATATGTAATAATCATTTTGAATAAATACAGTATGACCAGTATGACTTGGGTACAGGTTGACTCTAGTATGGCTTGATGAGGGTATGAACTGTCTGTAATTAGATTGATGTACCCATGTGCAGTACATGTATCTTGTTTATTTGTAAACTTATATTATACAGTATGAGTGTATTTAAAAAAAACGTGAAAAATAATGTTTTAATGCTTATCTGGCTACACAAAATTATTTAACCTAACCACTGCTACATCCACAGAAAAATCTGTGTATAGTTTTAAAAAATCCTGCAGTTGCCCCTAAACTAATGTATTTGCATTTTTTCTCTTACAAATGTTGAGTAGATATTATCAATTTTCATCCACTCAGCCTCAGTTCTCTAGGCCCAAGTCAACTCAGCCCATATAATAGGGTAAACTTGGTCTAAACCACATATGTCCAATTGGCCCATTGATCAATCACCACAAATATAAAGTAAAATAATATGTTCATATGAAATAAATAAATTTATCAGTATATAATAAGCTTGATATTAAAAAATGTACAAATATACATTAAAAATAAAGATATATGTCCAGGAGGGAGGATTGAAAATAGTAGACCAGTCTTAAATGGATTTGTTATCAGAAACATAATTAAAATTTAAATATTGGTTAAAAGATTCCAATTCTAGAAAATGCTCAATGTGAACACTAATATAACAATAGAATAGTATAAATAAATGTTACCAGTAAACATTTTGTTTCTAAACCTGAAATTTTATCATTAATTGATAAAACAGCAGTCAAATTCTACTCATTTAACCAGAAAAAAGGAAATTAAAAAGAGAAAAACAAAAATAGAAAGAAAAGTAACTATACATGACTAAAGATTGACTAAGATGACTAAAAAATTGTAACAGAGCTAAAGAAATTAAGCAATTAACAAGTATTCTATATTTGTATATTTAGAATATGAATAATAAATAATGAGTAAACTAAAACAATATCAAATAATAAGCCATACATGCTTCAGGTTTTAAAAATTGTATAGTACTATAACAAAAAGCAAGAATATACCTACCCATAAATTAGTCAATTTAGAGTTTCAATTGATTTAGAGCTTTCTCCTTTTCTTGTGCAGTTTTTCTAAGACTATTTGATACAAGAAGTAGTTGAATATCGTTTTTTGATTCAGCCTGTGGAGCATTTTCATCTGCAGATGTCAATAACTGAGAAATATTTTTCTCTAACCATATTCTCCTTGAAATTAAACTGTCTGTCCCAGCTTTCCATTTCTTTGAAATTTCAGTTTCCAACTCCTTCTTCCTTTGCTCATTAAAAAATATGGTACTTTCATCTTGAATTTTCTGCTAATGAAAGGAGCTTCTTGTTAATAGGAATGTTTTCAATGCCCCCAACATGATGAATTGCATCTAAAATCATACATCTGGCAACAAGAGACAATGATTGTTGGTTGTCATAAATGGCTTTTTTGTTCACTGGGAAACCCCTCTTGACCATTGCTTGGCTATTAGAAAGTATTTAATTTAAAGTTTTTAGTACTGACCACAACTTCTGATACTCGCTTTTATTTTTCAACAAAGAACTGTAAAAAGTGTCTAGTTGGTCAGATACTTTTGAGAATTTAGAAAACTTGGAAGAATGGTTCTTCAGCACATCAAATAGAAACTCATTAAATTGTCTGACAACTAACTCAGCACTCTCAATATCAAAGTAACCAGCATTGCACAAAGTTGCTAGGTACACAATTTTCAAATGCAGTTTTACACACATCTTGTTGGTCCAGAATATTTTGAGGATTTAGACATGAAATGTCCCTCACTAAGGAATAGGTTATTAGGGACTTAGCCAACAGTTTTTTAACAATAGCTTGGAGAAAATATATGCACTTTTTATTTGAAAGAAAACAGTTCTAGGTCTGAAATTTTAGAAGTATTTCTTAGATTTTCCAATGTAGTCTTTGTAACCAAACTACATATAATATATACATAACAAACCACCAGAATATAACATGAATAATGAAATATAAAAGTCAAGAGTACACAATTTTTTGTTGAAATTTATATAACCTATAGTATGTCATCAGAAACAAAGTTATTGAGTAAAAAAAATTGAGTGACACTTTCCCCATTTACTATTACTTTTTTAAATATCTCATTTTTTAATGACTTTCCAGGCCTGGAAAATCATTTTAAAAATTTCATGACTTTCCAGGAGTGTAGGTACCCTGTGGATTGAAAATTAACTATATGACACAATGTCAATATATATCAGGCCTAGAATATGACTAGTTTTTATGTAATAATTTTGACCAAAAATGATTCCAATTTTTGAAAAACACCCATATATTGTTCTCTATGTCTATGAAGCATATTTTAAGCTTAAATATAATATAATTTTTTAATACAATTTTAAAATAAAATTCATGATAATGAAAAATGTATTATTATTATGTCAGATATACAAAAGAAATATTTGTTTAAATGAAGAAATATTTATTTTACATTTAAAACCATGCATGCACAATATTCTGATTTAGTTGAATGTATATTAGCCTACAAATGCATTCTTTACTTTGGATTCTGAAAGTGAAAGAGAATTTAAATTGAATAAATAAACTGCTAAAAAGTATTGAAACTCCAGGGTTAATAAATAAACATTAATAATAATATAAGCTAAATTACTGATGATTGTTTTAGTTTATCTATTTTGAATATTATTTTATTATCTAAATTTTAGTTTCATTTTTTAATTGAATCTATTTCTTATTATTTTGGTAGCAGTTTATACTGTATACAGTTTCCACTTTATATACTGTTGAATACATGTCATAAATTATTATTAATTTATTCTATAGATTTGTAGATTTAGACTGAGTGGATTTAGGCCAAGTAGACTTAGGCTTAGTTAATTTAGGGTAAGTTGACTTAGGTTGTGTTAGATAAGACCGAGTTGACTTTGGCTGAGTTAACCTGCTACCATGTCCATATTAATATTATATTATCTAGTTTTTAACAATCTCAATCTGCAAGCATTTTCTATCCATATATGAAGGAGTTTTGCCCTATATACCTAGATAGTAGATAGGCATACCTAGTAATAACAGAAAATTGTTCCTACACTTACACTGGTAACAGGACAAGTTGTACCTGAGACAAGTTGTACCCAAATTTTATTACATTATGTGTGTATAAATATGTAATTAATAGCAGCAACATATAAAAAATGTGGTAATCAAGTTAATAATGATCTACAAATTCA
>JAYRBW010077962.1:0-24403 GCA_036023295.1 Invenusta paracnida | reverse complement strand
CATCACAGAATCCGTGTTTAATTGATCTACTTATAAAGCTTTTCAATCTGTTTTTGTCTTCAGAGTTAGTAAATCCCTAATTTACATAAGATACAATGAGTAAAACTTACAAGAGTAATAAATGAAAGTATACACTATACAGAACAAATTGAGAAGAAGGAGATTAAGAGAGATTAGAAAAGTTTGAGAAATAATGACTGGCCTAATTGCGTTTCGAGAGTTATTAGTATTACAAGAGTAATTACAAGCAGGACAGTGCGAAACAATAGTCAAAAGAATCTTTGAATATAAAATATAACCGTATCCCATTCTAAATATGCAATTAAGCCAGTCAGATTTTTCTTATCTCTCAATAATTGCCTTTTGTGTATCCTTGTTTCTTGATTTTCCTGTTATATAGTTATCCTTTCTTTTGTTTTATTTATTTATTTTTTCTGCATTATCATTTATCTTTCTGTCTGGTGAGCTTGTTTAGGCCTGATGGTTCCAATCAATTCAATTTTCTTCTGCTCAATTTGATCTGTCATTTATTTATTAGTCATGTAAGCTGTACTTATTTTATCCTATATAAGCCTCAATTATTTATTTCCTGACGATGCCCACATTAGGACGAAACTAGTCGAAATATACGTTATGAGTTTTATTATCTTGGCTTTTATTTGGGTTAAAAAAGATTAAACCATTTTGTGACAAACAAAAATAATCATTTTTTAAATTATGTCTTTGGAACAAACTAATATATATTACTTTATTAACAGTTTGTTCTACTTTGTTCAGCTTTAAATCAAATTTGTTTATTTTCATTCGATTAAAAAATAATAATTTTGAAACAGAGTAAATACAAAATATTTTATACCTGCAATACACTATAATTATAATTTTTATAGAAAGGAAGCAATAATAATAATGGCATGTCATGTTTAAGGATATATACATAATTATAATGTATTATAACTAATTAAGTTTAACATCAACTTATCAATAATAATCTTCAATCAAGCAATTAACTTTTAATATCATAAATATATTTGAATATATGTATATATATAAAGATCATGAATTAGTATGAATATTAGCCTTGGCTATAAGTATAGGTGTATTTATAGATATATTATAGTTTTGTATGTAACATAAGCATGTAACATAAGTTAACACATCAATTAAGTATTAATTGAATGTCATGAAAAACTAAACGCTAGCTAATCAAAATATTGCTTTTGGCTATAAGCGTTTCACTAAATAGTAAATCATTGTTATACATCTATTATAAGGTACATACTTATAATTGGCTATTTGGACTCGGGGAAAATGTATACATCGACTGTTGATATATTATATTATAGAAGAAATTAATTATGTCCATTTTCAACTGCGCAGTTACCGCTTGTAAATTTCAATTAGTGGAGAAAAATAAAATGATAGAATTTGCACATTTTTAATATGTTTTAACATAACAATCGCGCATCTTGACATTCTTATACAGAACATTGTCTTATCCAACGATTAAATGACTATAATAGTATGAAAAAATCTTATTGTAAATCGAATTCAGTATATTTAGAAAAAAATTACACATCTAAATTAGTAGTTTATCTAGAAGTCTATGATATATCAATATTTTACACGATATAGAAGACCAAGTGATACATATACTATATATGTAAATACAAATACGTATATCTATACATATATGATAATATATTTATTAATAAATTTCTATAGATATATTTTTAGATACATATTTATTATTTTCCTAAAATAAATATGTCATAATTTCATAATACGTACAAAACTAATATTAAATATGGTGCAATAATGAAGTTCAATCCTTGGATTAGTTTTAGAAATCGTTTTATTTATTGATTATAATTTCATTACAACATCAATTGTGTTCCAAAATTAGTGTTTTTAATATATTATCTTTCTAAATTGGAAACCGAAATTAGCAGCTCGCAACAAATATTTATAAAAAATCAACTTTGATAAAATATTAATATTGAAGATGTTATTTTTGCTTTGTATACCTATTACATTTGTATAAAAACAAAAATTTTGTGTTGTTAAATATATTTTTAATAATTAAACATCAAAACGATGGAACGGAAGAATCAATGCTTTTAGATATGAATGCAATTCAGAAATAACTACTTTTTATATATAGGTACGCATAAAATAAATAATGTGTAATGCTGACGCTTTTGATCACTGCTGCTATCTATTTATAGAATATATGTAAATCAATAAAAAATGCTTTGAATAGTAATCTACACATGTCGAAAATTACAAGTTTAAAAATTGTAGAGGCTATATATACATTTTGCAATCATTTCTTTTTAACAAAAATTTTCAAATTCATTTTTGTCATTAATGTTAAACAAATATTAATGAAAATCACAAACTATAAGTCATTAATTTATAAATATGTAATTTTGTAATTGCTGAAAGATACAAACACCTACTCGAATATGGAACCCAATATTCCCATTGGGCTTTTAGAGGCATCAAAATTATTGAGCTACAGCAGTATTTATGGAAGTTGATAAGAATCACAAAAATAAACAAACACTTGAATGTCGTACTCATTTATTACAAATTAAAGAATCTTCTATTTTAGTTTTGTATATCCAGCACAGGGCGCACTCTAAATTATCCACTTTGAGAGGGATAATAGTCATAAAATTGACGAAAAAGAAACACACCATTATAAGTACATATATTAATATTGGCACAATAGTATATTATTGATTAATTAAGAATATTATTTCAAATAAGACAACCTAATTTTTTGTCTAAACTTGACATTTTCCGACGTCAAAGAAATATAAAAACGAACTACCTCTTTTGATCTGATCGATATTATTCGGTATTTTAATAAAATATAAACAAACAGCCATAAACATTAAAATAAATAAACTCCAGTATGACGAATATCCAATCTAATTAATACGGTCAATCGGATTAGTTTGTAACTATCTGAGAAAAACGAATTAGATCAACTTAATTTACAGAAACTTTGACAACAGTGACACCGGTCCGTTATAAACGCAAATAAATAGACGAATATAATCGAGATTACATAAATAATAAGTCTTACACTTAAAACTAAAATATATTCAAGCATTACTAAAAACTAAAACAACTAAATATATTTCATTTTGAGCACGTAATGAGTTTCAATTTATTACCATATTAATGGTTATCAACACCCCAACCCTGTAAAAAAACAAAGAAGCATTGATTGACGTAACAATTTTAATCAAAATGATACAATGTATTAACCAGTTCCTAGTAAACAGTGTGATGAACAGATTGCCGTAATATAGTCCAAAACATTCATTTGATTAGTCCAATTCAGACAAAATGTGAATAAAAATAAATGACAATCAAAACAGCTGTATTATCAGTAAAAATATAAATCAATACCCCTTTTATTAAAAAGCCTAACCCGGAACATTGAGCATCAAGCAGAAAGAAGAAATCATAAATCGTGTTCGCGAACACTCTGTTTCAGGTATTCTTCATAGAGAGCGTGCTGCAAAAAAAAAATTTGAATGAAGGCTTCCAAAAATAGTTGTATAATTGATATATAAAATAATACTAGCATTTAAAATGTAATTCTATTTAAAAATATAAAATAAAATATGCTTAAATATTTGTAGCGCATATAGCTAATTGGTTTATTGCACTGTAATGTATAAAAATATGTGCATTTTTATGTGTTTCTCCGTTGTCACGTTTACTATGATTCACCAAACCGGGAACATTTGTTTCAGAAATTAAAGTGATAGTCAAGAGGGGAATCAAAATCTATGTCAGATATTTATATACAGATCTATTCTAGACATATTGTTACATTTAAATAATAATTTTGGTTTGTTAAGTAGTAATTAACATGTTCTTACTTAATCTTCAACTAAATGTGATTGTCGTCAAGGAAAGTGTAAATTAAAAAAAGTTATTAAAAATATACTTTTAAATAGTACTTTTGATGTAAATTCAATGGTTAGCAATAAGAAACTATAGTTAATTTTAACTTCTAACACAGAAATTTAAACAAATATTTCAAAGACTCAGGTGGAAAATCGGATTTTCAAGTGTACTAAGTATGTATTTAAGTATGTACTACATATCTATTTTAATAACAATTAAGTGTTAAAAGTCATTTGAAATTAAAAGTATGTTCTACTATTTTAACATCCATGTAAATATCACGATAATAAAGAATTGTTCAGAGAAATAAAAAGTTTCTGAAAAATTCTGTGATATCACCATAAATCACATTTTACAATTACACAATATACAAATCTATTAAATAAACGTTTTAAAGACAATAACTACCTTTTTTGTTTTGACCAGATCCTCTACGTATTCACTAATTTCCATCATTTTCTTTTTCTCCTTTCTCGTAAGAGTGCGCTGAGTTCTAAAACAGATAATTATAATATCATGTTAATATTCCACAAGTACAACATATCTGTATAAACAGATTAGTAGTACCAAAGAGTATACACATTAAAGTCTGCTTCAATATATTAAAATCAAAGTGAATCATGCGCACCTTCCGACGTATTTAGCGATCATAAAAACGATCATCATGATGAAAAGATAAAGACCAAGGACATAAAGACAGTAGTCGTCTGGGATGACGGCGTAGATTCCGGCTATTGGACGCTTCATTAATAGAAATAACAAGACCAAAAATATGAGGAGAGTGAGATCAATATTTTGGTATATAGTACTATGAGAAAAATACAGATGTGTAAGTGAGTTCGTAGTTCCAAATAAACATTTTATTTGAAAAAGCACTTCTTAATTCTGTTCATTTAAAATATAAATATCAAACTGATAATTATTAACTAATATACACATAACAGTATAGCAAATAGCCTTACCATGTAAAACACGATTGCACTTGTCAGTTCTTTTCCTAAAAGGGATGATACTAACGCAATATCTGACGGATTATGTGCAAACAGGGTAAGCACCAGCAAAACTGGCATCGATAATGCAGCCATGTATAGCAAAACACTTTGGAAAAAAGATTTCCAATTAGCAGATTTATTTCGCCTGTAAGAAAGAACAATTTCCCATTGTTTAATGGTTACAACTATAAGTAGTACAATTATGTTTAAAGAACATTTTTAAAATTTGTGTTTTTGTAGTTCCTTAAAAGTTTCGATGAAAACACTCGATAGTGAAAACTACTTTATTTGATAAAGCGAGAAATGAATACGCATAATATAGTTAGTTCGTTTTAGTATCTGATTCAATAGGAATGCAAATAATTTGTCAAATACAGTATTTTCCATAGATTAGAATTTTCAATTGTTTAGATTTAATCAGAACAGTTTACGGACTTTTCAAATAGCCTGTAGATAATACTATTAACTGATTACACTAGCCGTACAGTAAGCTTTCAAAAAAAAATAATAATAATAATAACTACAAAGAAACTTACTACATTCTTTATTAGAAAGATATTAAATTTAACAGCCAAAATGTAAATAATTGTTATTATTTTGCATAAATCTTAATTAATTCTTTTTCATTGGTTAGAATAAAATAATATGACTAATTTATAAAAAAACCACACTGACGTTTTAATTAATTATAATCATTGATATAATTAGTAGAATATGTTTATCCAGAAAAGCGTCTCATTGCGAAAAATATAATACAATACTTAATATTAGTAATAAAGTCGAGGGAAGCTGCATATTCACTTGTTGACCTACTTTAAGCCCATAAAAGACGAATTTCCAGACACTTCCCAACCCTCTAAAATACTATAAGTCAGATTGCATAGAATATAAGACAGAACACGCTACAACTGCACTTAGAAGTTCATAAAAAGCTAGATAGTATTGGCTCGAAGCATAACCAGATCCTGTTCGATCAATAAGAAATGACGATTGCTTCAAATAGTCTGCAACGCTAACAATCAACTATATAAAGAGCTGGCAGAATGCCAGACAGTACATTTGCCTCACTTTATACGGTACAGCATCACTAGCCAAAAACAGCTGCTAACATCATAACACAGTTATATTAATTATATAGTAATAGGCAGTTCATAATCTATTCAAAGAACTGTGAATTAATGACTGTAAATATTTATCACAATAACATCGCTGTACATTAAGTGGAAAATTTACAACTTCCAAGAACTCAACCATCGATAAATAGTTTAGGTTAGATTTCGAATAACTTTTTAAATTAAAGTAAATTTAATGAGTTAATGACAACATACACAATGCCAAATCTTGATGTAGTAGGCAATAGATAATAATAATACGCATATAATGTCTACATAGGCATTCTTTTTACAGAGATATTCTCAAAGAAGTTTGTAGCACATGGTATGTTTTATTAAAATAAAAAGCATATCACTGAGTTGACTAAAATAATAAGCTAAAAAAAGTAATATTGGTAAACTACTAAACAAATTAGGTATATATAATATACATATAGATATAAAAAATACATTGGAGCTATCTAATCAGCGAAAAAAAATTGAAACAATTTATGTTCTAATATAATTAATGCCAATTTCTGAAATGAGTTCTTCACACTAAATCAATTATAGAGTTAATTAGTTTTATTTATGAATAGAAAGTTGGAAACGTTGAGTACTTAAACCTGAACTAATTGATGAGAACAAAGATATTTTGGCGGAGTAAACGCTTCACGTACAACGAATTGAAGGGCCCAATAAGTAAGCATTTGGATAGCTGTGATAGGTGCAACACTTAACTTGTAACCCTTCTCTTCCCATCTATATGGGCAATTAAAATAATGTTGCTTTATTTATAAAGCTTTTTTTGTACACAGAAATAATATGCGTTCAATTACTTTATATTCACTAAATCACTCGACTAATAAGACACAATGTCCGTGAATTGAACATGGAACTGTTAAATAATAAAGCGAAGGCTTTAAAACACGTCTATCACAACATTTAATAGCACATAAAATGTATTGATCGATCAAAATTCTGAGTCACATATAATAAAATTTCGAAATAAAAATAGTTCTTTACTTACTTATCTTGCGCCAGTTTTTGTGTAACGGTGGTGGAAATTTTTTCACAATCTTTCTGTAACTGATTCAGTGTGTTTTGGATTGTGAGTTGAATGGTCTTCTCGATAACTTTGGCAGCTTCATCAATTTGATTAACACACCGAGTTGGCTAAAACAAAACAAGTTAAAAAGTTCTTCAGTATCCGAAACATCCAATAAATGTCTATTCACTATGAATAATAGTTTAATTTTTTATGAGTTTTTGCTATCTAACTGCAACAATACGAATATCACACAAGGATTCAAGGTGATAATAGCATCAAAAAGAAATATATTTAGTTATATTATATAAGTTCTGATAAAAGTATAGTCAATATAACTAAACTCATTGAATTTTAGCTATACACTAAAGCGCTTTTGCACAGACTGTAATAAATAATAACATTACTATTAAAATATGTGACAATAATAATAGTAAACACTTATACAGATATAAAGGCAGAATTGAATTAAAATGAATATTATATAATGTTTAATAACTTATATAAAAAACTGCCAATATAGAAGCGATATGCAGAAATAATAACAGCCAATTCGATGTGAAATTTCTTCTACTTCTTCTGTAAAAGCCATATGATATATTTTTTAATATTAAAAATTAAAGCACTAAATAGTTGTTTCCAAAGCAAGAATTAAGAATATTAAAGAAAGTAATTTCAGAATTAATTATAATTAAACTACACACATGGTGCTTCAAACCGCATAATATATTTAAATGCAAGATAAGCAGCGATATAGCAACGTAACTGCACTTTTTTCATAATTATTGTTCAGCCGGAATTGTCTTACCACTTATTTATCCAGAATACTGTCAAATCCTTTTGAAAGATTAGTTAGAATTTAAAACATCTAAGCACTTATAATATGCAAAAAAAGCAGTAACTGTACAAATAAATAAAAAGCCACACAAATGTTGCATACAAATTATTCTAGATAAACTTGAATATCAAATACAAGTGTCTATACAACAAACCGATCGATATTATCGATTTATATCAGACGACATTAAAATTAAATGTAAAATGGCTAAATAAATACACAATAGTGGACACTCCTTCGCAACAGTTTGACATAATAAGATGATACTGTTAGTCTTATTGGAACTTGATTGATGATTCCAATTTACCTTGGCTCGGTTGGGGTTGTAAATCGTTTGGATATCAAAACAAGTCCGATTAAGACTTGGATATTTGCACACTTCCTGCGTGATCTGCATTAGAACTCGCTGCAAAGAAAGTCAAACATTGGAAATAGGTAAAATATACAACAAAAATGTTGATGAATAAAACAAGTAATGGTCACTTGTGAGATGAGAAATAAAATATAACGTTTCTTTTTTTAATCTTTCGCCGATCAACAGGAAGGCATAATAATGGAATTTGAAGGTTAGAGAAGATACAATTCTAAATTTGAAACATAAAATTTGCATAATATAAACAATCGATTCATAGACTGACTCATTTAGCAACAATACATTATTTTATTTAATAAAATGAACACATAAACAGACAGACAGCTATGAAAAAATACAAATATAATAAGTAGCAAGATACTAAAACTCACTGACCAACCGATATCCAACACAAATAAAAACCAGCAACTAATTGCGCACTACACGATAGGTAATACAATATACACCATTAAAGGAATTCGATACAATTACGTAATAGACTTATAGTACCAATAATGCAAGTATATTTATAAGGAACACACAGAAAAGAGAATCGAAGCAAAGAATGCATGGTATAATAGACCTACGTAGAAGATGTACCGTGTGCCTTGAGCGAATACAAATAAGTAGGTAATAAGTCATGAACTAATGAATCAACAAAATGTGGACGTGACAATTAGATTATAATAATGCCGCATATAAAACTATTATATCAAATATCACTGCGCATTATGATTTAATGTAACTGAACGTGCCTTTGCTATAACAAATATTATTAATAACCCAATCGAAGTCAATTGAAACTATAAAATATTGTCTTATTAATCGAGCGCTTTCGTTCAACATTGAACATGTTTGGGTGAATAATTTATTTAGTTATTTATATAAAAGGTTGCTTCTACATCCTTATTATTTGCCGGACGCTGTTCAATGTCGCACGAAAGTACTCCCAAGTCGATACTATAAATAAAACAACAGCACAACTGGAGTAGACCTACAACTAGAGTAAAGAACGGAATACAGAGAAGAGGGTTTCATTGAGTACGCTCGTAACTGACCTGTCGGTCTGTCTCATCACCAGCCTCGTCCGCTTTGCTCAGATAGAAATGCATTCGTTCAGCATGCGTCTCCCCTAACTGGCCGACTATCGTCATCGTTCGCTTACACAGCGCCTGTCCAATGGGATCGAAGAAAATGTACACCAAATCCGAGATATCACCTAAGAAGAGAAGTATTGAGAATACAATATAGTAATATTTCGACAATATTTTTTTTTACTGAAAAATGCGAAAGAATATAGCAAACATAGTAACATAATATATTTCATATACAATGATGAATAGAATTGCAGTATGCTACAGCACAACACGTATGAAGTATTCATACAAACAACTTGGTAGGAGTGATTCTTTGCGCTCGACATCGGATAAAAATATTATCTCGTTCCAACACGATGAGTTCTACCCTTAATTGATAAAACAAATGATTTTACTGTACAAATTATATATGATTACTTTATTTGTTATTTACAAAGTTCTTTTTTAATTGCAAAATGTTAAAGATTTTTGTATTTGTGAAATTAAATGTAGTACAAGAGAATGCTAAATATTTACTTTCGTTTATTTTCTATAGGCTTAATTTTAGTTGGACAGTAATTAATTATTGGAGTATAATATTTCATCTAAATAGATTTCAATAATAATTTCAAAATAAAAAACAAAAATGTATTGAAAAGGTTTGAACTGTTATTAAATTAATCAGTTATCGGAATTTAATACACGGTTCAAATGCTAATAAACGTATTAGTATCATGAACTGCAGTACAGCAATTGCAATAAATGCCTACAAGATATTATTTTTGAGAATTAATAACTAAATTTAATTAAAAATTCTTTTGGATTATGATTCCAGCGATAGACTGAAACTTTTCAAAAAATTAACTTTCCTAATGTAATTATATTGGCTTATTAATTCACATGTATTCTTAACAAAAAGAGATTTTACATACCCAAGTTTAGACACTTTATAGGTATTAAAAGTTATAGTTTAAATCGATATAATAGCATTAGATTACGTTGAAGTTTAGAAAACTAAAGAGAAAACTCCCACATTGAGAAAGACGAAACGCAATAAGTCTCTGGAAAATCAATACACAAATTCAGTACGTATTAATGCACGACAACGAGGAGTAAGGTTAGATATGAAAGACTTATAGCTTGGCTACATTCCAAGAATTATTTAGTACATAGACTCCCCAGGCTATTTATTCAATGTTTATCCATTGAGAGACTCACTAGACAAGCTGACTAATTCTTTTGAAATCATCCATATGGAAATATTTTTCCATTTCACTACTCATCAAAAGATTTATATTTGTAAAACTATAGTGGATAAGATATTGCGAATTATAAATAAAGTAAAGTTTCCCAAAAATAAAACGACCAAATGAGTATATTGTAAAGATCCGTTTTTGCTACATTATATATATTTGGTGAAGTAACGAGGGTCTTTCATACAAAGAGGAACATAGAATCAGGATTAATAGATAAAATAGATCTCCCGCTGATAACGTCCAATAAGTTACAAAATCCTTACTTGGTAACGTTAATTACATTGCCGATTAAATATTTAAAGACAAGATATACGGTACCTATAATAGAGACGTTTACAAATGATATATACCCCTTTCCTCATTACTCTCTAGTCACATTTATGTTTCGAGATGTTATTGTATATATTGTAGACATATTTCAATTCATAAATAAATAAATATATTTCAAGGAAGACAAATTAAAAAACCATGAAAATCTTATATGGGAAACAACCAAACGATTTGTACTAACACATAATATATTAAATAATACTAATATAGCTGTTTGTAAAAACGCACAAAAATTGAATAAGTTCCCTTATTACATTCCTTATAAATATGCAAAAATCTATATTTTAACCATTTCTTATTTATCATATTTTCATTGAGAGAACATTTTAAAACATTAGTTGATCTTCAACTACAAACAACATATATATTCTATTGAATATACAGAAATTGTGCAACTACGACCCGCACACTGCCATGTTCTTACTGGGCCAGTACCTCCATATCAATAACACAAAATTTGAAAATAATATTACAGCGAATTATAGAGTGAAAAATGAGCCGGTAGATGCACAAATCATACTATAATATACCCTACAAGGATTTGAAATTATGAGATCAAATAACCCCCTGGAAACGCTTCCCATACAACACACTAAGATGGCAGGCGCAACAGTTGATATCTAAATGGACTTTGTACCATGGAGAAAGATCCAAAGGTGACTCTCGATTTTAATAAGCCGGTCTAACTACACAGAACACTGCAATGCTATTTGGTTATTTAAACCTTCGACATTCTAAAAAGACAACCACCACCATCTACAATAGTGGCTTTCTATGCGTAATGACGAATTAATTAAATGAACTACAAGACAATAAAATCAGGTTTAAATATATATGCACTCTAACACAAAGCAAATTGTACAGATCATTCATTTAAACAGGTATATTTTGTAACTATTATGAGAAATTTATATCTACAGTCACTGATATAGTCATAAGATAGTATCTAAAATACAATAACTAGTATCAAAGTATGCCTTATTATAATATAGAAAGAGGAATAATTATAGAATAGATGATATTATGAAATTAACGAAATAAAACACCTTTCTTAGGATAATAACAAAATATATAATACCGACTAAAATTCTAACACGTTTGAAAACATTAAAATGTCAACGAAATACTCCCATTATATGACATAAATGAATGATTAAATAGTTATTAGAATCTACGAAACAGACTTGAGATTTAAGCCATTTAGTGCAGTGAAATATTATCATATTGAATAGGTCACATAATCTCAAACAGTGTGTATTTAAGCTTTATGACCTTTACAGACTAGTCAGCTAATTATAAGACAAACGACATATTAGTGACAAGAAAATAATTACATTTTTATTTGTCTTAAAAAGTAAAGGTTCAAAGGCCATATCGAAAGCCGTTGCCCCATTACCAACAACACAAAACAACAGCATTAAATTAATACTGAGGCAGCACATAAGACTGGAGGCAAAACCAGTATATTAAATACAATAACTACAATTAACCGTAAACAGAACAAGTTAATGCAACGTATTATCTGTAACACAGAGATAGGCGTATAGGCATTTAAGATTAGAGAGATTTTTAGTAGCAGTGTAGAAATAGATTTATTAAACTAATTACACTAATTGTATCCAAAAATGAATATGGATTCAGTCACAATATTATCAAACAATCAACTGGTTAAACCTGTCAATGTTTCACAAGAAAATCAATAACGTTGTCACCAGAATAAGATCGATTGTATTTAATGACTCTTGATATAATCATGCTTTCATAATAACATATTCTTTCTAATATGCTGAACTTTATTGATATATATATTGAACGTATTCCAATATAAATACAACTATGGCAATGGTCCTTCAAAGGAAACAAGTATCTATTCGTAAATACAAATTATCGAACATATCTGTCTATTTCATCTTAAATAAATATTATATACAAAGCAAGAAACATTTTATACATCTCAATTAATTAATATATATATATTATTATAAGTAAACTAATCTAATAATTAAGTCCGTATATCATGCAAATATAATGCCTTATCCATCGTGGAATACCAAAAAATGAGCAAATATATGTTTTTATAGAATTTGGAAATGAATAAAGCAAAATAAAATATACACCCATACTAGTTTTTAAAGTAAGTCACGTATACATATTATAAACTGTGAAATAATCTAACACATTTTCGGGAAAGTTAGCTTATATCAACGAAGTAAAAATACACCCATAAAATGTACCGTCCAATATCGCGAACATCGCTAATATAATTTATCTATTAAGTATATTGAGAACTCTGAGAAGTGCCACGTTGAATACTACGCGAACTATATATTGCTAAGAGATCGCGCGCGGCACTACCAAGCTGAGGTAGTGCAGATATGTTCACATAAGGTGTATACCACCTACCCAGCCAATTGATGACTTGGCGTACGTCAAAGGCGTAGTTCATGTTGCCGTCAACCAGACCGGGTGTATCAATAAATGTGACCAGAGGAAAGCGTTTGGCTATTGAATCGCAGATCTCCGTGCTCAAATATCGCATGATGCCTGACAATATAAGAGAAAAGGAGCACGAAACACCAATTGAGACGAAGAAAAATTGGAATTTTACAATGTTTAGCGTGCAACACAGAGAATGAGAACAGACTGTTGATTAAGAAATGCTAGAGTAAGGGTTAGTAGGCACAATTTATATCAATATTTAAGCAGATTGCTGTCCCGATAGTTCTATATTTGGGTATGAGCTCAGCTGAATGGTGGTGTGTCTTGGCCCTTCGCTTGGCAGCTTCCTTCGTAACATGAATGGGAATGTTGCCAAGGGAAAGGGGTCAAGATTCACACCAGTTTCGGTACCCAGTTGATGAAGGGCGACGATGTAAGCGGGATGAGGACAGCTTCGAATGCACAAAAGAGGTTCATGTCTGCATGGCATGCTGACCAAGGCATTATCTAGTTCTCCAAAAATAGTTCACTACTGTTTCTTAAACAATAAACGTGCAAAAAACATACAGCTACGTAGAAAACAAAACTAATGATATATTGTAGCATATATTAGTGAAGATTAGATAATCACCACAAAGCAAATAAGAAGAATATTAGATACACACCATATATACATGTTTAAAAACAGAATTAGTATGAAAGAAAAGAGGTTAAATTTAGTGAATTTGTACTATAATCTTTCTGTGAGAATGAAATACAAGAAAGCTTATGTAAAGAACCAACTTTGGGAGGTAGTCTGCAGATAACACTGTGGCAAAGACAGCTCGTAACCAGGCAGCATGATTGAAAAAATGCGTAATGCGTCAGGCAGCGTCTGATAGGAGCCGGTATTGCCGACAGATAATTAGTAAGCATTGCTGTGCACGTGTTATTTACTCATATATTGTTTACAATCATTTCTTACTGATTATGCAGATATAAATAAGTAAAGCTAAGAAGCAGTCTTACCATCAACTTCACGAAGAGGCTCAAAATGGGGATATAAGTGAAGCGTTGCATTCCCCTAAAAATAAATATATAAATCATTCTTTTGAAAATGGCACACAAAATTTTGAAATAATTCACAGAAATAAATTCCCTAAAACTATACGTTAAATATTATTTGTATTTCAATACAAAGTAACTATTTTCATGAATAAAATATAATTTTACTATATTACCTGAAATATAAAAATATCACTCACAACAAAATGAAAACCGATAACATATAAATATTATTCATATTAATCAATGCATAATATAAACGCGAAAATAATTAATTTTAAAATAATGTCCACATTTTGTTCTAATTCAGGAAACTAAAATATACAAATAGAAAATATAGTATATAATTAATAAGGAGAAGCCTACTTACAGTGAGTGTTTCTCGTTTTCTTCCATTCGTCACAAAAGTAATACCCTGTGTTTCGATCGCTACGCCTTCTTTCTGGACATGTTTCTCAATGTACCTGCCAAGAAATATTTGGAGCTAAAATCAGCAAAACCAAAAAGGTAATAGAAGAATAATCGGCCCTTTATCCTTCAGAAAAGATGCTTTATTTTCTATAAATTAGTGATAAAGCAAAACTGTGATTTAAAAAAAATCATATCACTAGACGCCAACGTAGCCGATTACCACGTTTAAACATTGATATGTTGAAACTAGCTGTTTAAACCGAGACGTTGAGTTTAAATATTTCCTCTTAAACTCTCTCTCTCTCTCTCCTGCCCCCCTTAGCTTCTCTCTCGCTCAATCTGTGTTCTTATCATTGATTGCAGCAGACGATTAACAGGCGTCCAATCCAATGTAATGATTTAGATCGTGCGCTGCTATGTTAATGCCAAGTATTCAGCAGAATTCCTTCCACACACTACAAGCCTATGACGTTGCTGTTAAGTGCTAAGCTGCCTAGCAGTCAGTGAGTCGCACTGCTAATACATTCCATAAAACACTCGTACGTTCATTTTCCGTACTCGATTGACGCAATACAAGAATGTCCACTGACAGGCAACGCTGTACCCCCACGCCCGGTTTTACCTTCCCCACCAACGACTATTTCAACGATTAAAAATGTATTTCGCCTGTAGTTCGGTATAATAATAACAATAATTCATAATACTAGAGTATATTAAAAATGCAACTACGTCCAATAGTCCACCTAAAAGCGGAATGTAATAGAGTGACCAGTTTCGATGTAATAACAGGTTCATGTCTAGTACTATTTAAACGAATCAATAGTTATAGTGAATTTCGGTTACAATACAAGTACAGTTGTCCTTTTGACAGAGTTCTGCACAGAAGTTTACACAGGAAATGCACATTAATATAAGAAGTAATCATAACACTTATTTTTATGAAAGACATTAAATAAATACAAAATGGAAAAATTAGCTTTCTACTGACCACAGACTATAAAAATATAATAATTGAACGATCATGAGAGTAAACCTAAAATGTATGTAGTTCAATATTTTGAACTAAATCAATAAATCTAAATAATTTAGTAATAATATTCAATTAAATCATATATATATATAGTATGTCCACAAAGTCTCGATCTATTAAATTAATGAAATCAAGTTGGATACTCAGCTATGCAACGATATAGAAGTAGAAAGAGTGGAGAAGACATCAAATATTATGAAAAATTAAATATTGTTGCATTAATTTTTTATGAATAAAAACTTTTCGAACAATAATATGTTGGTTCTTCAGTTTCAAAACTGTGTAGACATTCTATATATAGATTTAAAAAGTATGTTAAATCCTCTAAAAATACACACATTTGAATAAAACATATACATATATTCAAAGTAGGTATATATCCTGTTTCTCTCTAGAAAATTGTCACGAACATGTTGTACATATTCAATTGTACATTCGACACGTACACTGATATTGTTTATCTAATTTATGTTTTACACACGCCAGAAATTGTCGGTAATGAAATGGACAATGAATAGAAACAACTGTTTTCTCGACACAACTAGGACAAAAATCCTCAAAACTTTACGAAGAAATTTTTGACAGATACCAATCTATTTAAGATTTAGTGAATATTAATAAAAAAAGGTTTGATTTTTGGCAGCACTTTATATAGGTATTGTTTTTTATTTATTTAATAAATACATCAAATATTTACGTGTGCGTACTTTTTTGCGCAAAGTTTTATCATAATAACTGTACAGGTGATAAAATAACCATAATGTGCAATGGAGATAAACAAAACCCCATACAAACGAATTTATTACATTTGTAGAGAGCAAATTGAATTGTGTGTAGTATGTAGGTATAAGTATACAAATAATAGCTATGTAGATAATTGCCTTGTTTATCGTATTCTTGAGAAAATTATAGATGGTTTAATTAAATGGGGTAAGCTGATTTATGTTTTACTACCAATATATTACTAGTCTAAAAGTCAGTAGTATATACAACATATTAGAATTTGTAAGAAATGTAGAGAGTAATATAAAATGCAATAGTAACTATTGATAGACTCAAGCATGAAAACAGAATAACTCCAATTATTGACAGTAAATTGAGGTTGTATAAAAAAAGTTTTTCTATCCTTTTCGATATATGACAACTATGACGCCAGAAAAATGAAAGTGTATCCAGGAAATATTAAAGTTACTCTCAAAAATTTAATAAGAGTGTATGTAAATAAATTTAAAATCTAAAAAATCAGTACTTTAGAAAAGCGTTAATTTAGAAGGAAGTAAAAATGGATTATTTTAACAACTTTAATTTATAACAAAGATACACTTTATACACACAGGTGTTTCAACTACAATTGCAGAAGGAAATGCAGTATTGTACCCCCCCCAATATGAAATGTTACCGAATAGTACTTCGTCTTAAACAGTAACATTAAAACAAATTATTTTAAAGCTTGAAATCATAAATCTCACCAGTTAATGAATGAACTCTTTCCGGCTGAGTGATTTCCAATAAGTAAAATATTGATTTTCTTCCGAGGTGCGAGTAGCTTTAATCCTAGAGTTGCAGCTAATTCAACTAGACCTAAATGGAACACGAATGAGAAAAATAGAATATATATACAGCAAAAATTATTTTTATTACTAAAATTATTATTTACTATGCTGTAATTGTTGTTTTTGCTGGTTCAATTTCGATTTCATTTCGTAATCCATATACTATTATATTTGGCCTTCGTTTTGCTATTTAAATTAATGTATTATGCATAACGATCATGTTTCTTATTGATGCATCACTTTTCTAATTGTAAATTAAAATCATCTATAATTCTTCTTACAACCTTATCAATATGGATTTGTTATAGTAATTATTATTTAATTATACTATTTTTGTGATTATAGGAACAAGTGGCTTCATGAAAGCTCAAGATTTCGACTTTATTAGATACTTTAAAAAAGTTTACAGTTTTCTCTTTTATTTCACTAAAGTGGCTATAGTAATTTAAAAAAATTCAAAGACTATTGTATTAATCACGTGGAAAAAATGATTTTGTTAATAAATAAGATTTAAAAACATATTAAAACAAATTACTAAGTAATTTTCCCAAGTTGCAATATTTATTGATAAATATTTAAACACTATATTTAAACTTAGGTTTTTCAGATTTAATATATATATATATATATAACATCATAACTACAACTTAACTATTTCACGAGAATATAGCTGCATATATGTATTACTATTTTATAATACACTATAATACAACAACATACATCAAAAAGTATAATATCCCCAAAAATCAATTGCAAACTAACTTTATTTGTGCACTCATAATGTCAATAGAATATGTCCCTAGAAAAAATCACCTTAAAAATAAAATTCTGCTCTATGAACCTTTATTTTAAGAATAATGTAGCTTATTTTATACCGCTTAATATAAAGAGTAAGACAATTTTGATAAAGAAATAACAAAAATACTTTATATGTTTCAAGTTATTAAATTAAATTATGAATTAATAAAATAATATATTTTTAAATTATAAATCTCACATAATATTTACTTATCTCAAACAAAAGCAATCCAAGTTAAACATTTCATTTATGGTCACTGGAAATGATTTCCTTCCAACTCTTCACATTGAGAAATGTCAATGTAAAAAATTCCTATTTATTATTTCGTTATATTAGAAATGTATTAATAATAAGTGATGAAAGATAAAAAATTACATTAACAAAGAAAATGTAAATAAAAGTTATTCTTTAACAAAAATATTATAATTATTTGTAAAATAGGACTATGCTCCCAAATTTTATTCAAATTATACAATGCTAAATGTGCTTGTCCAGATAATAATGACTCCAGCTACACTTTTTACCATGACAATGATGCTTACAGTGCTAGACATGATAATAAAAAGAAACAGATTGTATATGTAGTGCAATAAGTTATACTAAATATAAGAGAACTGTAATCTAATGAATGGATTATACATAAATAGCACATACAAGCAAATACAAGTGTTAGTAAATGTTTACAAGATATAGTGTGTGGTTACAAAGTGAGAAATGTGGTCTTGATATAGCAGGAACAAACAATTAAAACAATGATTAGTACAGATACACTCCAAAGAAGAATTTCACTTCATATTAAAAATTTGTCTATTAGTATTATAATTACTAATGTATTGATACTATAAATAGACTATTTTATTTGAATTGACTATTCTGTTAATTACCTAGTCATTTTCTTGATTTTAACAAACAATGATCAAAATGAAACATTGTGTAAACTTTCACTCAATATAGCATTTTTGTTTATATTTTTAAAGATACTTCAATTAACAAACTGAATTGACAGCATATAAACAAACAAAATGAAACTAGTTTAACAAAATGTGAAATATATATTTGCTGTAGTTATGTTAAAAGAAAAATGTCATGAATTTTCAAATACATCTGAGTTAGCAGTTTAATTTTAAATAATAGTATTATCTTCTTTCACTAAATTCCAAAATAGTAACTTTGTGTGATGCACATTTCTAAAAAAAAAACATTCTCCACAATACTTAAAGCAATTATAATATTTAATCATGTACTCTAGTTTACACAGTGTAAAATTATAACAAGAATACACAACAAAATTTACAAAGAAATTAATTATCAGAAATTATTGAAATTTAATGCCAGAATAGAGACATTGAAGTATGATTGACAGGTTTGTATGTGTCAATATTGCAAACTTGAATGTAACTTTAACTTTCATCTTTACAATTTCTGTTATATTTTTACAATTTTCACCCTCTCTTTATTTCTATCAATACCACTATTATTCATTTTAGTATTGATTGCTTTGTATAACATTTTATAGCTTCCCTTCATTACTAAAATTTGAAATTGATTGCATCATAATATTATTTAACAATGTAATGCTTTTAATCTATTTAATACCCGTTTCTCGCTTCTAATTAATTCCTTGTAATACATGTCTATGGAGTGGATCTCCAAAAATGTGTAAACAATAAATTTTTTACAGAATTACAGGTTCTTATAGTATATTTTTATATTTAAAGGAAAAAGAAAAAGAAAACTACTACTTTATTAATAATGATAAAATTGTTATATTTTGGCATAGAACAACTTATTTAATGGATTAGAAACTGTAGTGAAATATATGTACAATAAAATGGAATAGGGTATACATGGCATAGCAACATAAAGTGGACAACTGTAATAGACTGTAAGTAAATACATTTTTTACATATAATCTCTATGCTTTTTAAAATGTTGTATACTAGAATAAAATATTACATTGTATATATGTATATTGTTAGTATCCCAAATTTTATTTAAAAATATATAATTCAAATACTTGTATAACCATTTATTTGACATTTTATAAATACCTAGAAATAAAATCCCAAATTTTATTTAAAAATATATAAATCAAATACTTGTATAACCATTTATTTGACATTTTATAAATACCTAGAAAAAAAATTCTTGTTTTAATACAAATATTGGAAATTATAAGAAAATTGTATAATAAGATAGTATATTAGTAATCAATAATATATATAATAAATGTTATATCATTAGAAAAATAATTATTAAAACTAATGTGAAGATAAACAATATCCTATTTGATATACAAATATATATAAATAATAAGCCCAAAAAGGAAATACATAATTATTTTTTCATTTATAAAAGACTATTCATATATGAAATCTCTATATTGCAAATAATCTAAAAATTGCTAATCTAATGACAAAATGATAATTTCCATTTTTAAATTATGATTTCTAGCTGCCTTAAAAGAAGTTGGATAAATATATATAAAGGTATTGTATTAAAATAAATAACAACTATTTTTTGCAAAAGCTATAAACAATTATATTTTTAGAGCCTATTTGTTTTTGGATTCTTATAGTTAAACATCAACATATTATAATTTTTTAATAAAAATAATTAAATATTGTAAATAAAAAATATATTGATTTACTTTAATACTGGGTCATATGTTTAGTAATCCAAAGAATCAGTGAAAAAAGGAAAGTTGTTGTCAAGATTATTAAGATGTGATATCACAAATATATTAAATATTATTATTAATAACTATTACTTTAAAACCTAAATAAAAGTAAAGTAAACTGTAGCAGATAGTGGTTCTTAGACTGTTTCTTGTTACAATAGTCTATTATACTATAATTTAAGTTCAATTTTAATTCACAAAAAGTCCAAAGAAGTAGAGTCAATTGCATAACTTAAAGTATGTAGTTCAATCAAATTGGGAATAACTTAGAAAGAATTAAGTATAGATAATAGCAACAAATAATAAAAATAAGATATATATTAAGGATTCAAATTAGACAATAATAAGAGTTCAGTCAGAAACATATATGAACTGCTCAACATCTGGTGTGGCTATGTCAGGGTGGCCATGACTTATAAAAAAAAATCCTGTATTTTTCCCATATATTAAAAAAATTAAAAGGTCAAAATTTCAAGATATATCAAGTACAAATAACTTAATTAATAATATAAACATTCAACTTCCAGTAATGTACATTACAAGAATATCAATAAGTTCACAATAGTCCCAAAGTACAAATATTACAAAGAACTTAATTAGTAATATACAATTTCAACTTCCAGTAATGTTCAAGAATATCAATAAGTTCACAATAGTCCCAAAGTACAAATAGTAAAAAGAACTTAATTACTAATATAAAAGTTAAACTTCCAGTAATGTACAAAAATATCAATAAGTTCACAACAGTCCTAAAGTACAAATGGTAAAAAGAACTTAATTACTAATGTAAAAGTTCAACTTCCAGTAATGTACAAGAATATCAATAAGTTCACAACAGTCCCAAAGTACAAATAGTAAAAATAACTTTTTATAAATAACAGTTGATGCAGCTCCATGCATGATATGAAGACCACACAAACCCAATTTCAACAATTCCAGAAATCTTTCTATTTCTCTGCACTGAAAAATATTTTTGAGAACCACCCAATTAACATTGAAAGCATTTTTTTCAAATCTATTTTCTCAAGAGCATTGCAAAGCACATCAGCCAAATCCACAGCCTAAACTAAATCAGGGATATAGTAATAAACTACTTCTGAAAATTTTCAAACAAAATCATGAAATTTGTTAAAAAAAATTCTTGTATATTAAAAATATCCTGTATATTTGAAAAATAAGCATATTTTTTAAATATATAAAATTTAAATATATTTTCCATATATATGGCCACCCTGTTATGTACATTACTGTCCCTTGATGGTATGCTGATTGGTAAGAGCTAATCAGCAACCTATGAATTTAAGATTGTTCTAGATTTAGATATAATAGTAGAAGTCTGTCTTATAAGCTTTAAAATAAAAATAATATGAAGATAATTTATTTATAAAAAATATATAATAAAACAAATATTAAATTAATTATAAGGATCAGCACATTTTTTTCTGTGGTAGTTGCATACATATAAGTCACAGGATTTTCTTTGTATGCATTAAGTAAATATTTTTAGTTAAGTATTGATTTTATTATATAATTATAATTTCAATTTTTGTATACATCAAATTATTTGTTTATTTGTTTTTTAGTCTTGTACATACAAATCAAGATTTTTGTCAAAAAGGTATGAACAAATATTTATATATAAAATAGTATGACTAAGTTAATAAAATAGTTATATAAGATAAGTACACCTGTATACAGATTTGTAATATTTTAATTGATATTAATAATTTGGGTTATATAGGTACTATACTATAGTAGGTATAGTATCATAAAAATTATTTTATTTTCAAAATATTTATAACTAAAGCCAATGTTAATGGTTCATTATAACTTTTATTGTTAAAAATAATGTAAGCCTTGCCATGCCCAAAGTATTTTTTTAATATCTTTAGTCTTGATCTATTAGAAAATATATAAACCTATTTGAAAAAGGAAAATACAAATATAGGTATTGATTCTGTTTCTAGGCTAAACAGACTCAGTACTGTATGTTACTATTTTCCTTTCCCCATACTAAACCTTAGTACCACTGAATGATTAAGACTAGTACTACTAAATTATAATCTAGCCCTTATCTTTCCAAAGGTAACATGTTGACATTTTGTCACCACAACATTTCATCACCATGACTTTTCATCACCCAATTCTGTTAGATGAATTCCAACAAAATGAAATTAATAAGTATAATATGTGTGGATTATATTAAAAATGTGACTTACAATGGGTAACAATGATATGAATAATTTAAAATATTGTAACTGTTATGTGCAATAAATAATAAAACAAAATATATAATTTTGTTTTATTATTTATTGTGCATAATAACTTTCTAATATTTAAATTGTTAGTTTCTTGTAAGTAACTATTCACATTTTTAATATGATTTAATATTATACTTCATTTCTAATATAAATATATATATATGGTGATGACAAAATGTTGCAGTGATGATATATGGTGGTGACGAAATGGCATGTTGATGAAATGTCATGGCAACAAAATGTTGTAAAATTCTTTCCAATACTTTCCATTTATAACTATAAGTAGTAGACTAAGATAAGGGCTAAGGATTTTAATTTTAAAATGAAATATACTAAAATGATTACCTATATGAATAATATTATTATTAATGACATATATTGTATTATTTTCTCCCAAATATTATTTATTAATTAATATATTCTCACATATTATTACTTAATTAGACTTAGTTATGATATTTGTGATTTGATATTTACTAAATAATTAATCTGTTAATAATCATGGCCATGCCTGATGCCTCTGATTCTGAATCACTAGACTATTACTATCCTGGACATACAGTCAAAACATAACCAAATCAAAATGTAACCATGTCAATATAATTCATTATTAAAAGGTTCTACCTTGTATATATGGATACTGATACAATGTTGATTTTCTAACATTACATACTATAGGCCATATAGGGACTCTTTTCTGGCTTGATAAAATGAAGAAACTAATTCTAACTGACATTACATGTATATCCCATCAATTTTTTCCTATGTGGTTATATTTTGACTTGGAGTTGGATACATTTTCATTGGCATGGTTACATTTTGACTTTGTTAAATTTTTAGTGATCTCAGTGGGTTATAGTCAAAATGTAACCTAGACAAAACATAACCGGGACAAAACGTAACTGATTAAAGACAAAACATAACCAATTTGGGACCAAACATAACCACTATTTATGAAATGTAATATCATACAAAATAAAAGTAAAATGGACCTACTAATACCTACTTATTTGGTTTACATTTAAAACAAGATTTAAAAATATATGATATATGATATATCACATTTAGGCTGAGTAAACTTGATTTTGTGTTTCACATCAATGCGCGCGTCTCTTTTTCAATAATTTAATAAAAATAAAAATTGAGTTTACCTTTTTTTAATTAGTCCTCTATTCCACGTGCATGCATTTCAGCGGAATCAAAATAAATTATATATATATTTATATAAATATACATAAGTATATAGATATATATATAATAGCTAATATATAGA
>JAYRBW010077951.1:0-24403 GCA_036023295.1 Invenusta paracnida | reverse complement strand
GATTTTCTGATTGCTTATGCCATCTAGTTTTCAAAAATGTATAGTTTTCCTAATCCCCAAGAAAATCCCACGAAAATTTACAACAGAACTGACTATATTTAACGCATGTTTTACATTAAATCATTTTCTAAGTATTTTTCCAGGGGATTAACGTTTGGTTTTAGTATATATATGATATTTCAAAACTAGTATTTTACAACTATTCTGAAAAATATGGCTTCATAAATTGTTCCTCTCCGTTTTCAAAATGTTATCAATTGCTCTTGAATGTTTTGCACTGAACTACTAAAGCGAATATATAAAGCTTTCATTTTTAATGGGCTAATACATACAAAAGTAGTATTACAAGATAAAGTGGCGTGTGGCGTCAATATCCAGATTAATTATGTTAAAGATTTGATAATAAAATCAGTAATTTTGTCTAATAGAATATCTAAGCAGATTTGACAGTTGATAGGTAAACATATTTTTAAAAAGCTTCAAAGACACCAAAAACATTAATATGATAATAACATTCATGTTTTAATTATTTAAAAAAATACATAAATATGTTTATATACTATTATTGCATAGCATGTTTTACAGCTATGCCAATAAATGTTCCGTTAATATAATTAATTATAAAATTTCCCGACAGATTGTTAAATATGATAACAAAAATAAGGCGACAGAATAACATAATTTTAGTTCAACTACATATATTGCACTAAATAACTATCAAATAGGTTATTTATACAAAAAACAGTTTGTCTCAAATG
The DNA here is from genome assembly GCA_036023295.1 of Invenusta paracnida. Lineage (NCBI taxonomy): Eukaryota > Metazoa > Platyhelminthes > Proseriata > Coelogynoporidae > Invenusta > Invenusta paracnida. Next base: position 23,645 of record JAYRBW010077951.1, on the reverse strand, counting down.
TCACAGTCAAGTATCTTATTTCTGTATACTTTGAAATTATCTACGTCAGACAGATTTTAGCATTTTGGAAACCTATAAGATATTATCAGATAAGAAACATTTTTCATATCAATTTTCTGATTACATAAATAAACTATCAGAAATGTACAAATAAACAGAAAGTCAAAAGGTGCATGTGAAATAAATTGTAAATAAATAATATATATAAATTTATTTCAATATTTATTTAATTTAAACTTATATATTATAATGCTTTATTTGTTGTTAATTAAAAAACTATATTTAATATTATTTCTAATTATAAATTTAGTAAAACATTTTTTTAAACAAGGCAATTTTTTAAATAATGAAAATTTACAAGGTTTGCATGTTCTTTACATGCAAGGTCAGGCTCTAATAAAAATCAAAATGCGCATTAAAAAAGTTGTGTCAGAAAAGTGAAACTTACGCTTGGTGCGCCCAGCGCTCCCCCAGAGACTGCAGGGTCTCGGCGACGTCCTCGTTTTGGCGGATATAAGAGGAGATCTCAGAGAACTCTTTTTGCAGGGACACCAGAGTTGTTCTGAGAGGGGACTCCGTCACTTTGTCGTTGATAATCTCTCGCCAGTGGAGAATCTGGAAGGTCAAGAGTATGGTCAATTATAAATACCAATTGGAAACATGGTAAATTTTAAATGCTGTAATATAACTTGTCGAAATGTTAAATTCCATTAATAAAATGTTTTACTGAGCATGTTTTGAAATGCCGAATTTAAAATTGTAAATTAAAAAAATAGTTAATGTCGTGTTAAAAGTCATAATTTAAAGGTCGTTAAACAATAAAATTACTCAGATTCAAATTACTATTATCTTATCTTTTTACATTTTTTAAGTTGGATTTAACTGTACGACTAATCCAATAAAATAATTTCTTCGGACATGCATGCTTTTTCTAATCCCGATACACCTACTAGAATTGCCTCATAAGAATCTGTTATATATAACCATATTCGCTATATTACAGACAAGATTATTTCAGAAGCACATTAATTGATTTAAAAAAATTAGTAGGTACGTTTTTATTAATCAACATTACAATCAACAATAAGACTCTGTCTCTATCATATATAAAGCATGTAAAATTGTTCTATCGCATCATCGATAAGTATTACACAAACATAAGTAATGAGATATTTTTCAATAAAAATAAAATGTCTTATAAACTATTGATAAGAAAAATACTAACTTTTGTAGATATTTAATTAGAATATACAAAGACTGTATATGTATAATACACTATTCGGTTTTAATTGGTATCATTATTTTGTTTTCTATTTAATAATGTGATAACAATAGTCTATATCTAATTAAATCGATTAGTTAAAAGTAAAATTGTCAAAACTATTAGATAATTCTTACAAAGTAATAAATTATAAAATTTATAATATCAATTCATTTTAAAATTCCTTTTATAAAAATTTTTTTATGTTTATTTATTTCATATTTGTCATTTAGAAAACAAACTAATGCTTAAATTAAATAATTTAACAAATTAGGTATCATTCTTAAAAAAACTGCTATAGATATTGTAAATAGTTATGTACAGAAATTGTTAACACTACAACAGGTTTATTTAGTTTATGTACTTAATCTAGAACAAAATAAATAATAATAATTCAATTTAAATTAAATTAAATTAAATTACACATAAATAAAACTTTTTATGAATATTTAGAAGGTTTTTTGTGAACCGCATGCGTTCACAAATATTCATAAATATAAATATAAAACTATAAGATACTCTATATATATTAAATGTCAAACAGAAACAGTTACTGCGTGAAAATTGTATTCCTTTCACCGACCAGGCAATTTCTTTTTTGACGGCTCACTGCACAGAATAATACGGGATGAAAGTATAGTGCAGATTAACTGCATCAATCATATTCGCAGCTTGGTATGATTACCACCCTGATACCTGTAGTAGTATGTCTATGACGTGAATTGCATCCATAGAAGAAAAATAGAATTCATATAGCCTCTGACATTTTTCTATATAGTTGGGTCAACTGACAGAATATATATTATAACCAGCTATGCGGGATTACACAAAGTTCACCAGACGTCTTAACAGATGCAAAGTGCATTCACGGCTGGAAAGAATTGTTGTGAAGTAATTAAAATGGTAAATAGTATTTATTCCTCGAGTAGTTAGTTTAATATTTATAATATGAGATAATAGGAAAAATATTTTTCACATAAGTTAGCATGTTTTAAATAATTATACAATTCAGGACATGGATATCATCAATCAAATTTAGATTATTAAACATAGGAACTAAAGGAGGTTTTCAATAAGAACACCGTACTTCAATAACAAAGTCAATTGATTGGCCAAGAATACTTTTTATATAAGTTTACATTTGTTTTACACTAACTTTTGTAAAATTTAATAATTTAGTAACTAATGTAATTTATCTGCAAAGATATTTTTTAAGTTTAGTTGATTTTAGTTAATTAACACGTGTAAATTGATTATTTTATACGAATATTATAACCTTGTAAATGTTTATAAAGTGTATAATTTTGTGTCAGGTACTGAACTAATTAATTCGACTAAAAATCAAATATAATTTAAATTTGAGATTAATAAAACCAAGGATAAAATGTTTAAAATTATTAGAAAATAAATAATAATAAAAAAGGAATGCATTGAAAAGCATTTCTTCGGTCATCTGGGATGTTTTTTAAATAACATAATCGAGAATTACTTGGCAGTGGATTTAATTGATTTAGAAAATTAATATAAATTCAATAAAAATAACATTTATCTATTATAGCGCAACATGTTTTGCTACAAAAACAGTATCACCAGGTAAACAGAATTGGTGTATCTTTATACTCGGGGATTTAATCTATTTTTTAAATCAGTATTCCTCGTGTTGAATTACACGTGTAATTTACAATTAATGGATAAATCGTTGAGTTGTAATATATGGTCTGTCAAATACATATATAATAATCATATAAGGTATATACTGATACATACTAAACAATAATATTATCAGAAATTTTAAGCAGTAAATTAATTATTTTTGATGATGTATTGAACCTTATCTGTGTAAGTATAGAGAAACTGTGGTAATGTCATTTGTCCAATGAACTTCAGAATGTGTTGAAATAGAAAGTGCAACTGGAAATGGCAACTTAGAATAAATTCTAGATCATTATCAATTTCGCTCTACTAATTTTAAGAAGTGCACGATATTTTTAGGACGTTTGCTAATAATAATATATTTTATTAATCGATAACTTCGTATTCTTTTTCTAGCGTATCTACCATATTTAAGCTTCAAAGTGTATTTTTATTTTTAAAAGTACAGAACTCTTTGCGAAGGTAAAAGTAAGGCATTAATTGAAGTCTTTCAGTTGAAAAATTGGTTTATAAGGAATGTTCTCAAACTAGTTTTTAATACAACGATTCTCTAATTCTTTTTTTAAACAAAAAGAGAAGATTTCTTTTGCTTGTATAGCTCTGGCCGTTCGGTTTTACTTCTTTGTGTAGCATAAAGCGCTGTGACCCATATATAATTAAGAAGGAAAACAAACTCTTTGAAATTGAGTTGATTATAGCCCCGATTTTACTGTTTTAATAATGAGAGTTTACCTTACTAATGTTTACCAACTGGTATATCAATGGACAAACGTATTTGTTAAAATAAATCTACTTCTATACCACACGATGGAAAATCTAAAATATTTCAAATTAATATTATACTAATTCATTAAGTGATAAATATCTCAAAGTATTGCAAATTTAAAAGAAAAATTTATGATACTTATTTAAGCAGATTAATAAATCTTTCTTTGAACTAAGGTAACATCAATGTTTTGTAAATATAATTTTCCGTAATATGATAGCTATTAAAATTAATTTTTAATATTTTTAATGAAATTATAAAATATTTATTAAAGTATTCTGAAAAAAAACGAAACACTGTATACAAACTTTCAAAGATAGATAAATGAAAGATTTTCAGTTTTAAAAAGAAATATGTATTTAGTAAATTTTCTCACTTACTAAGAGAGATATTAAAATGTTTAAGTTGAATATTGAACAATAAATTAAAATAATCCAATTTTTTTAATTAAACTAATCCCATTCTAACCCCATATATTAATTAAAAATCTACATTTTCTACCAAATAAATTGTGAATCTTTTTATGTATCGGTAATTTTTGAACAAATTATATAATTAATTGTGGAAGACATAATTCTACTTAACTCTAAGTAAAGATAAAGAGTTATAAGGTGAAGTATGTTACGAATTTATTCAGTATTCTAATTTATTTATAAACCAAATGTTTAAAGCATTGGTTGAAATAAATATGCTACAATATTCACAAAAACAAATCTTATGAAATTAAGCTTTATTGAAACTTTTTCTACTTGACACAAAAGAAAAATCAACAATATCATTAGTAATTATAAAATAAAAACGGACAGGTTTATTTATGCATTGTTGTCAAAATATTGAATATTTTGGACATATTATCAATTGATTAAAGTTAAGGAGAAAATAATGTTATAATTAATTAAAAGGAATTCTACTTCCTTGAATTAAAAAAACACTGTGTTCTGTAATAGGATAATTTATTAAAATTATATAAGAATATAATAAGAACAAGGTAAGATTATTCAATCTTGTTTTTTATAATTATACACGTACATGCATGCACACGAGCAGAAATGAGATTAGTTGCAAAATTATGTTTAATATATTTAAAAAATTACAATTTGTATAATTTGTAATTTTGTAATTTAAATAATTCATTACTACATTAAGTAATTCAAAAAATAATTTAACAACTCATTGACAATAACTAGAAAACAAAAAAACAATAATAACTTAATAAAGAAGTAATTAATCAATAATAATTACTTTATTTAATTATTTTATAAATAATAATTATTAAAACTTTAAACTTTAAACTAAGGATTTACTAGCTTGTTTATTATGAGAGGTGTATATGAAGTTTTTGTAAGATAATTACTAAAAATTATATTCAATCTTAATTTGATCTGAATAAAGATGTTGTATTTATTTTTATTGTAATGAATAATTCAATTTTACAGATTATTATTGATATTAACATAATTAAATATAAATAAATTGCTTATATACTGTTTGTGTCAATAAGTAAAACACAAAAAAGTATTACACAAAATTGATAATTAATATCAATTGGAAAAATAAAGTGCCTACTGTAGTCATTAAAAATCTCAACATGTATCTTTCGAAAAATGAATTAGCCCATTATTCCACTACACTTATTTCAGTATATTCCAACTTCAGTAAAAAGATAACCATTTTTAATATATTTACTTCAGATAGTAAAAGAAGAACTAGGAAAAATACGTTATTATAAACTAGAAAAAGTTAGTAGAAATGTTTATTATTACAAGCCCTTTAATAGTAAAATAGCATTGCTGCCACCAAATGGATCACGATTCATGTGAAACATTCAAATTCCTACATTCAGGTTTACTAAAAATAAAGTTATTGTTCTTCTCGATTAAATTATACTATCATTTGCAGTTCATTCCTGCATTCTGTAAGATGCAGTTCATTCATTTAAGTTCATTTCAATTAAGCTCGTCTTCTTCTGCTCGTTATACAAAACAAATATTAAACTTTAAACTGTTCCTAGTTGTCTACTAACAGTAAACATTGAACCAAACATAACATAAGAACTTTCTAATAATTATATTTTATAGAATAATTTTCGGAAAATATTTCGTAACTAATTATACATTGTAATAAAAAGGGAGCAAAACAATTTATCTTTTAATTTGACGCTTCACACCCTTGAAATTATTTTAATTACAGAAATATGTAGTTCTTTATATTTTATCGTTTGAGTACAAGATATGATAATCCAAAAATTGTCGTTAGGAATCAAATTTTGTTTTAACATATTAAAGAGAAAAAATACAATTTTCAGTACTTATTTAAAACTTAAAAATGTTTGATCTTTATTAGAATACGCGATTATCAACTTAAATAATTATTAAAATAAATTAAATTATCAGAAGATAATTGAAAGCTTTGAAGGTTAAAGGTTAGTTTTATATGAAAATCTTTAATATAATACAACATATATTGAAATAAAGAAGCGTCAATCAAGCAGACACTTTACACAGCACATCATGGACCTTGGCTTCACAGACGATATCGCTCTCCTCAGTAACACCATAGAAGACGCGCAAAGACTCCGGACAGCTGTTGAGAAATATGCTTTCTCGCCCGGTTTAAGAATAAACCGAAAAAGACAATACATGATTATCAGTAACTCAATTAACAACACTCAACCAAATTTGAAAGTAACAGAATGTGATATCAACAAGATCGACGACTTCAAATATTTAGCCAGTTGGGTAAGGTCAAGCTTAAAAGAGATCGAAGTACGCATAGTTCTATCCTCCAATGCCGCCAAGAAAATGAGCACAATTTGGAAATCGGCATACTCTACAAAGTCAAAAATACGAGTATTCAAGGCAACCATCGAAAACGTGTTACCCTATGGCTGTGAAGCCTGGACTATGACTAGATACTCAACCCAAACAATTAATGGCTGCTACACCAGACTATTTCGAAAAACAAAATATATTCGGCACTCAGAACATCTGACGATTCCGATTTATACAGCAGGCTAAAAAAATCTCCATCACAATTCGCAAAAGACAACTTTGCTTCGTTGGTCACTGCATCCGAAGCTCCCAACCTGCCAGTACAAATACACTTTGGTAGGCCGATGCTCCTCTCAGACATGGCCAGGTCACTGCATCCGAAGCTCCCAACCTGCCAGTACAAATACACTTTGGCAGGCCGATGGTCCTCTCAGACATGGCCAGGTCACTGCATCCGAAGCTTCCAACCTGCCAGTACAAATACACTTTGGCAGGCCGATGGTCCTCTCTGACATGGCCAGGTCACTGCATCCGAAGCTCCCAACCTGCCAGTACATATACACTTTGGCAGGCCGATGGTCGTTTCAGACATGGCCAAGAAAATCGCACTACTCGACTCACCTAAAGATACTGAAAAATAACTTGGATGGAATGTATCTCACAGAAATCAATGTACCGCACTGAACAGAAATTATTGGAGATCTTTCGTAAATGCCAGATAATTCTATGTACACACTTTTTATGTTTACATAATATTTCCTACTATTGATTCACTCAAATAAATTGATACATTATGATGGTTTCATATAAAGATAATCACGTAATATAAAATACTACATAACGGATTTAGGATACAACCTACTTTATTATGGAAACACTAAGTTTATTACAATATTTGAATACATGCATAAGTATTATAGAATTCAGCATTTACTATATCACCATTTCTAATATATGTAACGTTTCAATAAGATAGGTATATGTTCCTTATGTTTACCTTATATATTCAGGTGAAATTCAAATAGATAATTAATAATAAAAATGTATTAAGTATACATCAAGAACGACAAGCTCTAATGTTGTCTTCTTGGCATGAATGATGACTAATTAAAAGGAAAATCAGACATATATTCTACATGTAACAATGTTTCGAACATACAAATTCGACATAACATATCTATAAACACAAAATATACGCAAGTTTAACCAATTTCGCCTATCCCTGTCGAATGTTTGAAAACTACATACAGTCGATGATTAGATGTGTATATCATAATATAGAGCTATATGTATAGGAAACATAGGAAAAGCAAACCAAGCGTATGTATCATTGGAACCTTGGACCATCATCATTATCTTATAGCTACTTAAATTATTTCGGTTTCACCTTTCGTTGTATAACTTAGTCGAATGGATGAAGTGAATTTTCCTGCTGTAATAGATTGCCCACACAATAAACAGATAGTTAAGCATACTATGTAGTCATAATAAAGTTAAAATTCGTTCAGGGTAGCGTATAATAATATGTTGTTTAGAATCTGATTATGTATTTCAATAAATATAAAATAGTTAGTAGTTATTAAGTGAAAAATTAATATTGAAATACCTAATTGAGTCACAGCAAATAAATATATTCATGTGTCAATGTTTTTTTAAATTATAGTGAATGTTCATAATTTAGTCTTTAGATTAGATTATAAAGGTCAACTTTTTAAATAATACAACTTAAATATGATATGTATAATCAAATAATGTTTTCAATTATTTTATAATGAAAAAGTAGAATAATATTTTAATCTGTTTGAACGTTTCACCATTTTAACTTACACTGTATAAGTGAAAAATATTTTATGCCAATATAAATAGATATAATTGTAATGATTTTGGAATGGTAGTTTTGAAAGGTTGCTTTCAGAACATTTGTGTTTGAAAATTACTATAATAATTGGAATTTAAGTATCATAATGGTTAAAGGTAAAATATATATAATAAAATAATCCAAAATATTAAACATATAAAGATATAATAATTATGAAACATTTCTTTATGGATGCATGTTTATTTTCCTGCAAATATCTCTTTGAAATTAGTTATTACAAATTAGTTATAAACTAGATAAATAATAAATTCTAAAAAATACTTTTGTGTCATATTTGTTTCAAATTGTGGTAATAGATTATTGCACTAATTATAATTCTTATTATTTTAAATAGACAATTAAAATTATATGTGTATTGTATAACAAAAATTGCAACAATAAAAATGTTTATAATAATGAAATTATGTGAAATTCAAAGACACAAATTGGCATAATTAGTGTGGTTATCATGTTTTATATTAATTGACGCTAAAAATATATTGTAAAATTTTCTTGTAGAATATCCAGAAATTGGATCTTTGTCAATGAAACCTGATGCATATTGTAACAGCCTCATTAGTAGTATTTCAAATTCGCCATTTTATTTTGAATGATTTATGACATAAAAGTGACAGCAACTTTACTATTTAAGATTGGTCTAAAAATAAAATAATATCTTTAAAGGATATCTTATTTATTTGCAAAGACGTGTCTTTTATTGACTCGTATAAATGATATATCAGTGCCTACCCTTTCTTAGGAAAACAAAAACTTTAAAGCCAATACTATAACAAAAAGATATAAATAAAAGTAATAGTCGGTTCTTAAAAATTTAAATTTTGATATTAAACATGGAATTATCAAAATGTAATAAAATACAAACTTTATGTGTATAGGTTTAAACTGCGTGTTAGTTTATCTTTTCACCTATTTTATAATTGCCATATGTTTCCAGCTTGTACGAATTCGACTGTTATAAATATTCTCCGAAATAAAATATTCTAACAAAAGACTTTTATCGCCTATAAAAAATACACAAATTGTCACATTGACGTTTGTTATTAATTATTTCAATTAAAATTATTAACTAATGTTTTCTTGTTTGGGATAATGTACGCTTGAATTATATGATCCTATTTTCTAAATCGTCGGCATTTTTCTACAATAATAATAACCACGTATTATTTCGGATAAAATAAAAACATTTCAATACAAAGGATCGATCTGATAAAATAATCACACAAGTTTTCTTGAATAGCATTCAGCAATAGTATTTAGAATTCTAATAAGTATACTTAATGCCACGCTAAATTGTCAATTGGAAGGTATTTTACGTGTGAGGCAATCGACTGCGGTACAAAAGATGACTAATTCGAGAAGCAAATCATAACCTACATCGGGACTCTCTCCATCGGGTGGGCAGAATTGGATCTCATCCCAGCGAATTGGTTGTCGTCCAGGATTGTGAAGTCGAACAAGCTGGATAATGTCCTCGCGACAGTTCACCTCACGGGATACCTTCTGGGAGCTCTGGTAGGACTGCGAGAGTTCCAGAGTCTGGAGTGAGTAGAGAGGATGCCATACACATAAGTAGTGGACTGGAAATGAACATCCAAGGAGGCTCAAAGAATCAATCCAAATAGTATGCATATATAATCTGTATTCATTTACGTGTGCTTCTTCAAGTTGCAAATTAACCGAACGATAATTAAATATTTTAAAATAGGTTTATATAATATATACAACATCATTCTATTTTGTCAAATTACATATAATTTAGTAAACTATTGATTTAACGATGTAAGTATAAAAGTCTTATTTCCTCTGCTTATATAAACATATAAACATAAAAAACATTGAGGTCAACCAAAATCTGAAAGAAACATTTTGCGTTTATAATGATTTTACAGAAAATTCATTCATTACACAATTATTGGTTATACTAGAATAATAACAGCCTAAACAAACTCAAGTGTCTTTAAAATGTATATTTCAGATGTTGTGTTCATAGCTACATAATATAAGTACATGCATATAAGAGCCAGCACTTTATCATATTTAAATGAATATATGTATATTGAAAATAATTATATAAATAAATATCTTATTTATGTAGCTCAACGTACAAATATTTTTTATACGAATTTGATTTGATATATGTATTTAAAAAATAAAATGATGTCCATAAAAATGGATCTACTACTTCTATATAAAAAATCATCCCAAATGCAATTATCAATATACATGAAAATACATATATATTAACCAGTATAAATCAATAATAAAACTGTATTTCTAAAAATTTATATTTTAGACACCGACACAGATATAACTTACGCATAAATCATATTTGATTCATATATAATATTATAATTAAAGTACCCACATAGCAATATATTATGTTGTTAGATTATTGCGATAAAGAATGTCCCTATAACAATAAAATGTAATCTACGATATAACAGCTTGATAAATTCCGTATATACGGGACACCTACTTCAAATACAGACAGCAAAATGTATATCCCAGTATTATATTTATTTAACAATATGTATTATGGATAACCTGAAATGGGTAAATTCTATATTATACGCTTTGCATATGTACATATATAAATTTTAATTAATTATTCGACATAAACTTAAACTAATCAATCGATAATTAGCATAAAGCTGAAGCGCAAATCAATTTGTTAATTCATGAGAATGAACCGGGGTTTGAACTTGCTACTTTTGGGTTGGACTCCTACCTTCAAGCCCGAACCCCGGTACATACTTCCGGCTTTAACACTGATTGGCGCTGCAGCATTGAGTTAATTACCGATTGATTAGTTTAAGACTATGGCGAATATTATTAATTAAGATTTATATATACCTATATATACCGGAATAGCGTGCGAAAAAATATAGTATATATGCACTTTAGAACAAGAAGTACACCATAATTTAGATATACCAAAAAAGTGTCATTATATACATTATGACATTATATTACGTCAGTAAATCAGTTACGTCAGTATATTATGTATATTATGTCATTATTATAAATTATATTATGAATGATATTATATATTATATTAAGAAAATAAGAAGAGCACTTGCAGGTTATAAGTATAATTTCCCAAATTTTTGCGAACCTCTGATTCCTAGTCAATTCGACTTACGCATGATAAATATACTTATAACCTACGGCAAGTGCTCTCTTGTTTTCTTTTATTACTAATGCTGTATTGAGAGAAAAAACAATACATATATGTATTATACTATTGCACAAACTAGTGCAGTAAGAAAAATCAAAGTTACTAGTATAGCAATTTAAAATATTGCTAATTACTAAAAAGTATTATGTTAAGTGAAGAGGACTCTTTGAAAGTTAGAATATTTTTATTGGAAAACAACCTTCAAAGCTTTTGAGATCTCTTATCTCGTTATTAATAATAATATTAAATATTTACATGGTTGAAAGTAAAATTACACATCCTTCAAATTTATTAAGTCAAGTTATATTGAAAGTAATCAATATTTCTTTTACAAATTCTTATACTTGGACTATCTAGTAACATGAAAATATATTTAAAAAAATATATATATATATTATCAATTTCTACATTTTAAGCACACAAATTTAAGTTATAGATGAAACCTTATTTTGCTGTTTTTCACATAATTTCTTTTTTTGTTGGCATTTATATTTTAATTGAGTATATTTTCTAATTCAGCCGTCCACTTATGTAAAAATAAAATGCAGTCAGTTATAAAAATAAATTAGTTATGGGCAAATTGTAATATTATAATGTCAAGGCCAAGGCCTATATCAGTGACATAAATCCAAAAGAAGACATCAATATTAGCTTAAATATTTACATTCAGTGGCAATGGGTAAATCCACTTTAGCATCCTCAATTACGTATAAGACAACTTATAGTTAACCATTTTGATGAAGATAAAATTATCTTGAAATCTAAATACTTAGATCCTAGCAAAAATTTCGGAGAGTTAAAACATAAAATCATATTAGTTTTCAATTCTGTTGGTCAGGGTAGGGGTTGAAAAATACAATGTTTAAGTTATTAAAAGCTTGACATTGGGTTGACAATTACAAACGTTTTCAATGAAATTAAATATTACTCTGTCCTATATTATACTTCATCATATTCTAATTAATCTGCAAGAGTTATTTATAGACTTCAAAGAAGTTTTTATTAAACTAAATATCGGAATTGTAATCTATAAATGTTGCGTACATTTACCAACGTCATCCAACAGTATCAAATTAAAATTAACAAATATTATTTCAAAATTTGATAGCTGCAAAACATTTTTTATAAATAATCTAAACCACAGCCCTAATCTTACTAGATATATCTATGTACTTTGAATTTTAACTGAAATAAAGTATTATTATAACAGGAATCTCACAAAATCGTATATTTAAAAAAATTTAAAGCAGCACAAAATTTACAGCAGCTTTTTTAAAAATGCTTTAATTAGATTTTAAATTTAAACATGAAACAATACTAAGATGACAATAACATTTGCAAACCAATCAAAGTTGTTTTGGGATGTATATAAAAATAATCACACAATATATAAAAGATATATATATATTAATTTTTGTTCAATAGTAACCAATGCAGCATATTTATTATTAATAATTATAATATTTAAAGCAAATATATAAACAATATTTTTTTCTGAGCATCATTTGTTATTAATTTTTTTTAACTATTCGTAGCATAACCCTAAAAATGCAATTTGCGTTTTAATCATGTCTGTATCGTGCAGGTATCTACATTTATATCTAATGTATTGTCTAAATTGTTTAAGGAAATAAATAATAACAAAATCAATATTTACTCTATAATTGCACTGAAGGAAATATTTTCGTGAAAGTTAAATTTGTTATCTTATATTAAGTGTACTCCGAAAAGACATTATGTTTTCAATTTTTAGAATAAAACAAATAAAACGATAAGTGCATAATATTATGTGTAACGTTGAATGTATATTAAGTTATTTGTACAGAAAGACAACTAAATAATTAAAACTTGAGTTTACCAACATCCTATAATAATAACCTTATAAACAAATATAACAGTATGCCTTTAATAATAATTAATAGATTCTATGCAATATTAAGTCTTACGGAGATTCAGATCTTATAATTAATTATCCGAATAAGAATAAAAGTCTTTATAAGCAACTCGTCAATATAATAATCTTTATCTGAGACTGTATTCACCAGGAATGCAATTTCAGATAATAAGATTAAATATTTTGTCTTCTTAACATAACGATATAGGTATGTGAAAAACATCTGATTTGATAATAATATGATATCATGTATTTAGGCTATAATCTCTGAGGGATTCATGCTCCCATTACTAAATTGAAGTAGTATGAGTTTAAACTCCGAATTAAAGATTAAAACCCATAAATCAGCTACCATTTCGTGAATTATACGATCTGTTTATGGGTCAAGTTTAATGTGTATCATGCAAAAATCGCAGTTTTTCTTCTAATAAAGCGATTCTCTAGTAAAAAATGTGAAAGTAAATGTCTTAGATTTTTCCACGCGACTTTTTCGGTTTTCAAAATAAATTTCAATACCACATTTATAAAATATCAATTTAAAAACAGTTACTTTGAAATTGAAGGTCTATAGTTATTTGCATATAATTTATTGTAGGTTGTTGGTGTTTTGCCCTTTAAAACCGTTTCTAAACCTATAGTTACTCTTTAAGTAATTCTCACCTTTTCCAGAGCCAGCGAACAAAAGCTATCCAGGACTCCAATCAATGAATTGCTAGCTTCCGTGTGAAGGTTCTCCATGTCCTGAAATGGACATATGTGAATTCATTTAAAATCTTATGTATTCAATGCACGATGCAATGAGGCAATGTAGAGAATTGGATAGATGGATCAACCAAATTTACATTGTCAAAGTAATCACAAATTTAAAACTGATTTCATTTATTCTTTTAAGTAAATTTATGTTTTAATATTTTATCAAAAAGTAAGTATGACACTTCTTATGATAAAACGATGCATAATCTGTAATATATAGCAATATACAACAAATTTCTTTTAATTGTATTATTAATACGTAAAAATAAGCATCATTATTTAAGTCTCTTTTTATTCAACGTGTATTTTACGTAGTCTACTTTTTATTGAAAATATGTACACGTAAATACGACAAAATTGTTGTTTTTAAGTAAATATAACCGATGATAAATTGAAAGATGCAAATGAATAAACAAATTACACATGGATTCGGTTTATGACAATGTCTAGACTAAGTAGTGAGGGTATTAGGGGTATATGTAATATAAAAGATGATATACACATTAAAAGAAAAAACATGCAGTCAGTTAAAATGATGTAAAGCGGAAAATATTGTCTAAAAAGCGAACAAAATTATTAGAATTATATCTGCTAATGTCGGAAATGCCTTGATGCGACTTATCGGATTGCTAAGCCACGTGTGAGCATTTTTAAGGGTATAAAATTTGAGATGTTATCACTCGTAAAATACCTATACATCTTACATCTAAAATTCTACCCTTAATTTTGTATTTAATATACATGTAACATGTCATTAACTATAAAGGATGTGTTAATTTGGTAGTCAAATTAGAGTAACAAAAATCATTAAGGAAGATTTAATTGCTATATCATTTAGTTACTCATAATTAATTTAAGAAAATCTCGTGAATACTGCAATAATTTGTCTGATTTTACTACACTCATGTGTGAGTATGTACACAGAGTGAGAAAATACATTTTTGTTGCAAACAACTTTGAAATACTTATAGTTCAATAAAAAGACAATTTAAGTATTTTATTGTAAAATAATATTTATATATATATGAATACAATATAAATATAAAAGGCAGTTAATAAAACATTTAAGAGTTTAGTTTTCAACTGAAATGCACATAACTACTCTTGACACAATTATTTAATAAACATTCAACAACTAGCAAATCTTTTGATTAGAGAACTCAAGAATTCATAGTATATTCAAAACATATATATTATATGTACATCGGAAATTCCAAACTATAAACATGAATTTCAAATGTATTTATAAAATAGGAATACGTGAAGAATTTTAATAATTTATTAGATACATATAAGGAGTAGTACCTGCATTGAAGACTGACATGCTTCACCAGTACAAGTACAGTCTTCGATGCAACCCCTTCTTCTTATTTATTTACATTAAATGCTTTTAACTGTCTCACAAATATTAAATCTTACTTTAAAACATTGAATATTACAGTTCTAAATGAACCGCATACTAAAATAGTATACTACTATAATAGTATTAAATCAATTTATTCAATAATTCAATAAGTATTGTTAATTTACTATTTATTTTATTTAGTTGAATAACATGCAATTCATTAACAATCATAAAACATGACCCGTAGATAACAATGATTATCGGCAGTATTTGTTAAAATAATAATAAATACAAATTATTTGTTATTATTCTAAGTGCATCTGTTAAAATAAAATAAAATAGATAAATAGTTGTAAATTATTATTTTGTTGTGCGTCTGTTTCACTGACATAACAAACTTCACAATTAAGTCTGGCGTCATCTCTATAGTTTCTCCGACATATGCTGTTAGATATCAGTTGATTATTATCTGTGGATGATATAACGTAAACATAATGAATTTAGTTCACCAGGCGATTACTGTGAAAAACCTAACTATTTTAAAACTGAAACTGGAACCGAAAATCAACTTCGACATTCCGGTTGTAGTAGCATTCGAATGATACCAAATTCACTCTAACAGAAAATTAAATCCATATTAAAAAAATCGAGTCTAAGGCAGCTCATATATACATACATACATAATATATTCATTACAATAATTTATAAATAGATATTAAGAATAGACACAAACAGTATAGTACTCACATCTAATATATAAGGCAGGGTGTGCACGTGGTATTCTTCCGTCATCTGATTGGTTGCTATCAACTGGAGAACGTATTGATTATGTGCGTTGAAAAGGCCGGGAATCGTTTTGTTGTCATATTTGTCTTTCTGATCCAAGTAAACTGTCATATACTCTTGATGATACTGCAATTAACACAGGAATATGTTTTAAAATATTACATTGCAAATTAAAATATTGCTAATATTTAAAGCCGTTATGGTCTATTCTTTACGCTTTAATAAATAATTTTTTATAATTTTAATCTGGATTATGAAGAGCAAAGGATAAAATAAATGTTTAACAAAACATATTATTATAGTAAATTAATGTAAAAATTCAATATAGTATGTATGCTATTGAAATAATTAAATCTATAATTTAAAATACGTTATTATTATTGGATAATTTTATAGAAAGTAGTATATAAAATATTTCGTGTATAATACATTTATGTACATGTTACTGAAATGCTGTATTTATAAAAGAAATATGATTTAAAATGTTAACGCTTTTTTTTCAATTCTTCCCACAAAGCTTTCACGTCAACAAGATTCCATCACCACAAAGCTACACATATATAATGAGACGACAAAGAACACCAGAAATACCTATAATTTGTTTGACGGAAGTAGACCAAAATCAAAAGTCTATCTTATAGTGGGGATAAAATCATGTTACTTCAAAAGAAAATCCGACTTAATATGACTAATTAGATTTTATTTATAAAAATTACGATTTTTAAAAAACAAATTACACTATTGTCTACTTTTATAAATGACATAAAATCAATAAAATCAAATTGAATAACTCAAATGCTAAAAAATAATTTGATTCAAAGAATGCATTTTAATCTTAAATTAGTCAATCACCGAGATTTCTTTACTAGTAGGAAAAATAATATAGGCATATGCAAGATCTCGACTACAAGTCTTCATAACTACAATTTCAACGCCATATTTTTGTGAAAGATTACTTCGTAGAGACAAATTAGTAAACGATACAAGCTCGCCAAATACCTTTTCGGTGAGGTCTTTGGCTTTGAAAATACCGGATTCGATGGATTTCCGAAAGTGCGCTACCCGTTCCGCCTCGTTCCTCTTGTAGCCGAGGACGCAGGCCAACGGCTTGTTCACAGTCACTTGGAGGTCACGAGTGAGGGCAGCTACCAGCTAGATAGCGACGATGAAGATGGGAGAGTGGTTAAGAGTTACTAAGGTTAACTGTGTTGAATGCTTTTTATGTAGACTTAAAATAAATCAATCTTACAAAACGGAAGCTAAAAGTAGTAAATTAATGTTATATAAATACATATGCAAACTTTTTCTTTTAAACATATAATATGTAGATGTTGAGATTTTATTATAGCATTGATGTCAAATTATTAATATATATATATTTGTCATCCTTCATGTTTAATTTTCAAGTCTGTTTATTAGCTGGCTTCGCAATGTAGAACGTTTTCAAGACAATCAATATCATAAATGTATATCACAATATTATTAGTAATTAGCTTTCATATTTAAAATGAATATCCAATTTAAAATATTTATAACCATTACGCGCCGTCGGTCAGAGTGTAAATGTATACTTTCCACTGTTGCGAGAAGCGACGTGTGGATTTTTACTCATAGATAAACGAATTATTATCAAAGTAATTAAACAGAGTTTTCACTCTTATCGATTTTGTATATGTAGTTTAATAACCCTTTGTAAGCCTTTACAAAAGAATGTTTTAAAAACTTACATCAGTTAAACATTTTATGTATAAGTAAAAGAGTTTTATGCATAGAGGCAAAAAAATTATATTTTACAGAAAACGTGCCCATGTTAAACTTCTATGAAAAAATATTTGCACTTAAAATTAATTTAATAAAAATTATTTTCAATACTACTTTTTTTAGTATTATCTTTTATCCATAATTTACAGAGCGATGTATATGAATCGATAAATAGTGAAATGTCTGTGATTAATTACTATACGATCATTATAATTTTAAAATATTACGAATTATTGTGAATTATTATGACTCCAACCGACTGGTTAAATTTAGCAAAAAATATTTATTAGTAAATATTTCACGCAAACGATTACAATTTATTTATATATTTATACATTGGTATGATTTTCTCTTATCGTAGTTAATATTGTAGAAACGAATGCGATTGATAAATGTAGAAATTTAAATAAATTTTATCGTTTAAGTATGAACAAAAAATAATCGATTTATTAACATAGTATTCTATATTGATCGAGTTGTTAAAAAATATTAGCTAGACAGTGTTTGTAATTTTTAGTGTTATGTACTTAAAGATTCGTTAATAACATTTGAGCATGTCTTTTTAGAAATTTAAACTTTTAAAATAAATACTGAATACAAATAATTGCAAGCCTTCCTGACCCCGAGATTAAAAATAAAAACAAGAAGAATAAAGTCGTTAACACGACTGGGTTGTCTTGTCCGCACTAAAGCTGGTGAGTTCATCAAGAATAGTGAGGAATTGCAGCTAATTGATGACCTGAGCAGTAGCCGGAGCAGAAAACGGAACAGAACTGTTATCAAAGCTGACAGCTGATGATGTGGAAGTCAATCATTTCATGCGCATCTTCTCTAAGTTCCGATCTTTTGTTCTCATCAGATCCCCACATTTTCCACCCACATCACCCCCGGTCCTCTATCCCCTCTTCCCTTGAATCTAACTTTTGTCGTATCCTAAAAACAACTCGTCATCAACTCTCAAAGAAAACTTTTATTTCACTTTTACTTATTTGAAATTCACTTCACAATATTCAGCTAAAAATATTTATTTATTTTTAATTTAAGAATATTTTACATGTACCAAGCTGCATTTATCTAGCTAAATTTTAAATGTCGCCATGTCTACGTAGTTAGTGGTCCTTTGACTTATAATTTTGTCCGATAATAAAAAGAATTTTGTAAAGTACTTGCGCGGAGAAAATAATGGAAAACTTCTCCGTCATTTCTAATGTGCCTACACTCACAAGAATAAGCAGTATAAAACGGCGGAGTTGGCTCATGGCAAGAAAAAGAAAAAGATGAATCTAACGCGAAAAGCATCTGAAACAGAGAAGATACAAGCAAATGTCTGCAGAAGTACAACGGAGGTTCAGGATGGACAAAAATGATTGGTTGTCCGCAAGATTTACTGAGATCGATACATATGACAGGAAGATTAGAAGGAATCGATAAGACTGTTCGACACAGTAAAAGTGGTGAATAAAAATAAATGTATGGTCAGTCAATCATGTATCAATGAGAAAAACGGGAATGTACTAATAGAAAGTGATGAAGTTCGCCACAGATGGCAGAATTATGTGCAGAAGTTGCTGGAAAAACCCGCTAACGAGCCATCATTGACGATCATGGAGTATATGAAAAAATTAAACCACCACCCCTGGTGGAAGAGGTGAAAAGGGCAATTAAATCACTTAAAGATGAATGAATCACTTAAGGATGAATGAAATCCATGCAAAAATCATCAACAAAGTGAAGCCTCAACAACGAAAGTAGAATACACCATCGTGTGCGCAATGTGAAAAAACTATAAGTGGTGAACTGATTGGACAGGGCAAGAACTCTTATCAATATATAAATCTGGAAGCATAAGAGCATGCAGCAATTATATAACTATTGCCTTGATCTGCCACCATCATCCTTCACAATGCTTAAAATAATTCTAGATCGAGTACAACAAAAACTAGAACAAGAGCTACCGGAAGAACATGCAGACTTCAGAAGAAGAAGAGGCTCGGCAAACATGCTAATTGTTTTACAAGTGATCTTGGAGAAAACGGTTAGAACTAATGAACAAGTATTCATCAACTTCAAGGATTATAACAAAACCTTTGGATATACATATTATATAAGTCAAGTCCAACTCTTCGATATCATGGTAGAAATGGGGTTCCTGAAACATTTAACTTATTGTTACAGGAATTGTACAAGAATCAAGAAGTGGTAGTCAGATGGAGCGGAACAAACCAAGCCCATACAAATTGGAAAGGGAGTACGACAGGGACGTATCATTTCTCCCTAATTGTCCACAGTATACACAAAACAAGTTATACGAGAAGCAGAGATTGAACTACACAGAATAGCGATTGGAGGTAGATATGTTAACCATCTCTGATACGCAGATGACACGGCACTGCTGACATATCGTGATCCAGAGGAGATATTGCAGAGGGTAAATATAGCGGACAACTGACTTATACTAAAGCTAAATGCGAAGAAAACAAGATCATGACAGTTCAACCTGAAGAAGTTCAGATAAAGGCAAATGGAGAAGGAGTAGAACATGTAACAGAGTTTAAGTACCCGAAATTCATCAAAACGCCCTATGATGATTGCGGAGGAGACAAACGGGTGAGAATTGCGTTGGCTAAATAAAAAACGGTTGAACTAGAAATCATCCGGAGAGACAGAGGCATACGGAAGGAAGTTAATTTAATGCTTGTGTTTGCCCTTATTTCGGCATTAATCATCTATAGGGTCCGCGCATGGATGTTGAAGTAAGTGGACAAAAGTAAAATAGAAGCTGCAGAAATGTATTTATTTAATAGTTTTTCAGAGCTTATAAACGAAATGGTAATTGATTAATGCACTGTTAATAAGCTATTTTGAAATCTATAATATATTGTGTTAAATTAATAAAATCAATTATAAACAACTATTACAGTATTTTAAATTACATTTAAACCTCGGAGGGTTAATCATCATAAATTTTTCAATTATTGTTAGACATGGTGTAATACATGGCAGTTAAACATTGCATGGTTAGACATACAATTTCTGTAAATGTGATTTATTCTGCACAGGTTATATTGCTAATAATGTTAATAAAGTCAATTGTATTATATCAAATAATCATATAAGTTATGTTAGTAAAGTTAATGATATAGGTATTATAATAGAAAACAAACTTATTTTTTTACCACCTGTTATACCCATATTTATAAAAAGGCTTTTTCTCGCTGTTACCTATGGCTATAAAAATGTTTCACTTCTAATAATCATACACTTTTATTACATGTATTTGTATTTAAAAAGAGCTGAATAAAGTTAACCTAAGTCCGTTTGTAATGTTTATAAATAGCAATGTACTTTTTTAATGTTGAAATATTAATTCTGTAATGAGTATTGGTTGGCATCCTAATAATGTTTATATTTACTACTTACATGCAACCGACAAGTTTTAGTTCAAGCTGGCAGTACGTCAGTGTGTACGTACCTGCCCTCGCCTTTTGTTTATTACAATAAAGATATATTATTATTATTATTACACGTAGAATGATAAAGTATGCAGTCAAACTTAGAAAATAAGTAGAAATTTAATTCAAAATTCAAAGCTACTAATAAGTTGAATATTGTAAAAGATTATGGTCCAGTTGCACCAACGTGTAGTAAGCTTTGTATTAGGCTTCTTTGACGTAACTTTACGATAAGGTAGTAAATTCGGTTGCACCAACGTGTAGTAAGTAACGAGATCGTAGATCCAACACGTGGATTGAATCTATTAATAGGAACCACTGACGTTTTTGGCTAGCTGGTTTCTGATTGGTCTACCAGTAACTCAAGGTTATGTAGTAACGCAATTTTCTTCCTGTTGCACCAATCTAATGGTTGCACAAATTTACGTTGTAGTAAGTTTACTATGCAATCGGAATCTCTACAGCTAAAATTTACTACAAGCTGTGGTCTATCGTAAAGTAATACACGCTTAAAATTAATACAAAAATGGAGGCTTATATTAATGAAATAGACGAAATTGTTGAAATAAATGAAAATCCCGCACCCCAGAGAATAATACGCGATCGTCAAAACCCATTTGACATATATAGGGAAGAGAAATTTTTAGACAGATTTCGCTTTTCGAAACAGACATTTTTATTTATTATTGCCGAAATTAGAGATCAACTACAAAATAGTGGTCGCAACAGTGCCATTTCTCAAGTACAACAACACACTGCTAACAGTACATAAATAATGTGTTAGTCGAATTGTTTGAAAAGTTCCGAATTGTTCCGAGACAATTGCGGGTTTAAAACACCAATATATTAGGTTTCCAAACATACATGACAACATATTAGCAGAAAATGAGGGATTCTACCACATCGCACAGTTTCCGGGTGTCGCGGGAGCCGTCGACGGAACACATATTCCGATCACACAGCCCTCTATCATGAATGCAGAAATTTATCAAAATCGGAAGGATTACATGTTGCTGAATTGTTCAAATGGTCTGTGATTCTCGCCTAAAGATTACGAGCATCGTCTGCCCTTGACCTGTATCAACACATGACGCTGATCGGATATGGGACAACAGCCGTCTTTGTGCGTGAACACAAATAAATGGCGTGAACAACACCTAAGACACCCCATTGCATTTTCCAAAATTTTACTGGTTTAGTCAGTAATCTAGATCAAGGTATAAAGTAGCTAATACAAGACTTGTACAACCCATTGTTTTGACGCAGCTTACGTCTTGTCGCAACTGCGATAATATAGTAAGTCAAATTACACATTGGTGAAACTGGGCCTTAGAGGTATAAATTTCGTACATTAAAGTATTATACATAGCCTAAGTATTACTACTATAGTTATATAATTAATTATAATTACTACCTATAGTATATAGTACTAATTAAATTAAAGTACTAGACTTCATTGCTTTTCTATCTGAGTTTATATTTCTAATTGTTGTATACCTATATTATTGTATTAGTAAAATATCTCTCTATAGTAAATGTTTATTCAACTCTTTTTTTAAATTTATATTGTTGTATGCGCTGTGTTTATAGTATTTTTGTCAATTTGTATTAATAAGATATATTGTTTGAAATATATGTATGTTGTATGTTATATATCTATAATGTTTATTTGTGTTAATAACAGTGATGTTAATAAATTAGTTAAAAGCCGTTGATACTACATTTTACGTTTTATTTAGGAGAAACAATTTTTTTGACAATTAAAACTATTTAGTATAATTCAACTAATAAAAAAATGCAAGCTGCCAAATTATATAATATAGAATAAACAGAACTGATTTCATTATGAGAAATCTGAATTTGAATATTATATATTATGGTTGTGAAGATATTATAATGAATTACAAATTTATTACTTATTTGAATGTGGTGATAGATGTTTTTCAGAAACTACACTTCATGAACGGTATTCTAGAGTTAACTTGGTATATCATTGAATGTGGTGGAGACCATCTAATAACAACTGCCTTTCATTAAGTAAGGCTATTTCAATGTTTTCAAAACCATTATCAGGGAAGTCATTTTCGTCAAACTCAAAATCAGGATCATTTAAGTGTTTAGCCACATTATGCAGCATAAAACATGC
>JAYRBW010077940.1:0-24416 GCA_036023295.1 Invenusta paracnida | reverse complement strand
ATTATTTGTTTATTTAGCGAAAGATTTTTTACCAAAATTTGAATAGAAATAATTTGGGATGCTAAAATACGGGATCGTCATTCAAAAGTATATTAATAATAGCTGTTGTACTCGAATACTCAAGTTTGTATTTTGAATACAAGAAGTTCTTAAGTTTTTGATCACTCTGGGAAATTTTGTTTTGTAAAAAAAAAAACTTGAAATAATAATATATATCACTAATATGTATTATTGTCTAATGTATATAAATGACAACACTCATTGTCATTGGCCACTGAGTGAATTTATGTTTGCCATGATATGGTTTTGAAAAAGTTTTGAAAACTGACTCTTTAAAACCAATGAAAGTTTTGACAAAGTTTTGAAAACCTCTTCAAAACCAATGGCAATGCTAAAGTTTAAACAAAGTTTTGAAAACCTTTTCAAAATCAATAAAAGTTTTGAAAAGATTTACAACTCTGTTAGTATTATTGAACATTAGTCTGTCTATTTTAAATTTAAATAGTATTATATTGAAAATATGGCTCATTATTATGTAATCAAATACAAATTATGTAAAATAGACAATAATTTAATAAATTGGGTCTATTAGTATTGATATGTATGTATGTACATACCATTATTATTATACCTAGTATACCAATAGTAATTATTCAATGACAATATACTAATATTAGTTTCAATAGTGTTAAATATTATTGTTAACTAATAGCATGGAAGCTCCTATTGCCATTGATACATATGATATTAGCTGACAGTATTAATATATTTATATATATTTAATATATTTATTAATATCCCAGTGAACCTGAATTAGTCATCTACAATATCCAGTAACCCTATATTTCCTATTATTAAGGTATAGACTGTCAGTAGGTGGTCTCCAGTTATTTCTTGCATATCACAAAGTCAAATGAACAATACATACCAATAATATTTAAATGTGAGGACATGTACCTACCAATAGCAGCTGCCATAATTGAATTTGCTTTTGAAAAAAATGTGTATGGGGATGGAAAAACCATATAAATGTTGCATACCATAAGTAAATTTGTACCATTTATAAATAGTACAAACAGTTGGAGAATACAATATGCTGTATCCAATATTAAAATCCATTTACAAATGGTACATACTGTTGGATACAGCATATTGTATTTGTGGTTGTTGAATATCAAGTTTATGACTTCAGAATAAAAATCAATTATGACAACCACAAGATTAGATTATACATAATTCTTAAAAATATAACAATTATTATTCATTTTAATTGATCAAAAGATTGAATTTACTAGGTCAAATATTATGAATCATTAATAATTAGACATAAGACAGCTCCATTTGCAAATGGTTTGTACCATTGGATACAGCATATTGTATCCTCCAACTGTTTGTACCATTTGCAAATGGTACAAACAGTTTGCAAATGGTATGCATTTGCTTATGGTATGCAACATAAATTTCAAACATAGTATATTTTAAGAATAAATAATATTGATTATGATGATTAATTGATATTGAAACTTCCTATATCAATGATTGTTAACAATCCCATATCAATTGTTGACAATTTTTGCACAGCAACTACCTTAGAGTTTACCCTCTTAGACTTTAGTATTCATTACTCTATGATATACATAAAGCCATAAAAAATATTATTTAATTATAAATGAATTTAAATACCTATAACTTATATATACTTCTCCAGTTGTGAAATTGTAAACAAATTTGATACAATTGCTGGTCATTCAATCAAATTTTCTTCAGTAATAGTTGCTCTTCTTCAAATATTATTCTGTATAGCTTGTCTTTGAATAAAAATTATGCAATATGCAAATGAGCAGACATTTTCACAATTGATTTCAAAACCAAATATAAACTACAGAGGTTTTGAATCCCTAAAAAATTGATAATATAAATAGAAAATTAACATGCAAACTTGGTTTTGAAAACTTTAACCTTTGTCACAGTTCTCTGTTTTTGGTGTCTCTTCATGAGACATGTCAAAGCTAAAGTTCTTATTTCTTCTTTCTCCGTTAGCACAAGTATAACAATATGTTCAGAATTTCCCTATTTCTATGAGAAAAGTACTGCTATGATAATAGAACTAATTCTATGGCCCATTTATATTGCATATTTTACAATATTTAGATTCATTTATTATGTAGTTATGTCTAAAAGAAATGTAAAAGGATTTCAAAACATATATATACAAATATTTTTGATATAATTCGACGAGACCTGCTAAACAATGCAAGGGATTATGTTAAAAAAGTTATACATCAAGTTTATCTGAAGAAAGTGATAGCATGAAAGAAGAATATCTTTCTCAAGAGACGGATTCAGAAAATGACATTGTTCCAGATGTATGTTAGCGATTTTATTTGGAACAGAATGGCACTTAGAAGCCCCTCCAGCTGCTCAACATCAACAACATAATGTAATGTGGCATGCTCAAGGAATAACACAGCTACTATTGCAAATTAATAATTCCAGGTTGGATATATTCCTTTTGTTCTTGCCAGACATTGTTGTAAAGGAAATACATTGTATGTCATAAAAATCATCAAGCTGCTAGAATTTTTTGTTGCATTAGAATACTATGCTAGAGTATCTCGCTCTGGATGTGAGAACAACAAAGACATGTTGGATGACATTCATGGTAAACTATTTTACAAAGCAGCAATGTCACTGACATGTTTCAAGAAAATTCTATTATTCAGGATTATAATAAAATAAAATAAGGAATTGATTTACTTGATATGATGTGTGGTTCCTATTCATCAAAAAGAAAATCTTGCCGTTGACCTCTTGTTCTTTTACATCTATTGGATGCAATTAGACTCAACAGTTATATCTTATGGCAAGCACATAACCCACAAAGTGAAATGTAGACATTTCCTTTAATAACTGGCTGTCAATCTCCCTACACCACATATGCTTAGAAGGCACGCATTACCCCCAGACTCCAAAAGCTGCACAAGGAGTAATTGTGACGATTTTGGATTGCAACCACCCGAACCACCACCCCCCCCACCCCACCTATTCAACCAAGGAATATATCTCGCCGTTACCACTTATGTTCAAGCTGCCTGGACAGGAAAGTGGCTTCTGTTTGCTACAGCCATATGGGCCCTACTCATTTGCATAGAGTGACTCTGATTACAATATGTGGTAATTGTAACTAACAATTTTTGTAATTGATTTGACTTTCATACAATATTTTTTTATCAGAAACTGAAATCAATGACGTTGTTTACAAATATATATTTTTGTCTATAGATTAGTTTTCTTATGATTACTGTTACTATGACATTTCCGTATTGTATTATATATTTGTATAATCTGTTATTATTATTATATAATTTACTAAAAAATAAACAAGAACAAATTAATCATATCATTTACTACAGTATACAATAATAAGGTATATAGCATAGAGTAATTATGGTACTCTTTGGTATATAGAATAATACAAAATAGTAATTGTTAATAATTTTTTACTGTTCTATAATTCATTGCGTATAAAATTGTCATATTATTTCAAATTTTACAGTAATGAAAAATTTCATGATGTTAACCTTGATATGTAAAGCATATCTTTTCAGAAATGACAAATAAAATTATATACATCATATACTTCTCATTTAAATTTGAGATGTTACATTCAGATGTTACACATCCTTCGTTAAAATTTAGCAGACAAAAACAATGCCTGGGTTGTTCCCACACCCCATATCAACGTACAGAAGTAGTGATCATTTTTAACTGAATTACATTGACAAAAATTAATTAATGTTTACTTTGGGAAACTGTTTTGTTGTAAAATACCACTTGAATCCGAATAAATAATATAATTGTTAATTCATATGTAATATAATTATTATATTGGAATCAAGAAAACAATTGTCTCATAGTGCTATTATCCAAACTTATGGCAGTTGGTTGTTAGCTCCTGTGAGAAACTTATGTACAGTAGTTGCACAGTTCTACTATGTACAATATCACAAGATTATGCATTATTATAACAGCTACATTAAGAATAAATATTTTGAAATAATTTTATTTATTGTCGCTAGAAATTTAAGTTTAATGCTCATAATTATTGTAAAATCCGTCCGATGTACTAGTTTAATTATTTTGTGCTTACTTCGAAAATTTCAAGACAGTGCAACTACCTACATACAACCACCGTAAATATAATTGTAAAAAAACAAATGCCACTGTTTATCATTGCAACGTGGGTTTTTCTTAACTTTACAATCATTTTTATGCTTATTACACACTATTCAATATTATTTTAAATTGAAGGTTTTGTTATTTGCAATATATTCCAGTAATTACTTTTTTGTCTAATTTCAGTTGTTTTCCGTTGTTGTATTTGGCTGTATTTTATCTGGTGCTTATGAATATCAGTACTGTCTTTATGGAAATGATCCTAATGCATGCAACTTTGGTGTGTTCATTGGAATTGTGGCTTTCCTTGCATCTATAGTTTTCATTGTATTTGATGCTGGAATCCAGCGCATTTCAAATGTTGAACAAAGAAAATGTATAGTTATTTCGGATCTTGCTACCTCTGGTAAACAATATTGGTGTTATGTATTTGTTCGCTTATTAAATTATTTCACTTTTTTGTTGAAATGAATTTCTTGAATCACTCTTTTAATATTTCCTGAAAATAAAAGACGATTATAAATCAAATAAATATGGAACCATTTAATTTTTGAATATTTAGTATATCTAAGTCTTTAGCTATATACTTTTTTATTTTTATATATAAGTAATTATATAATATTTATGTTAATTGTTTAGTGATAATATTTATTTATTTTGTTCTTCAGGTTTCTGCACATTTTTTTGGTTTGTGGCATTTTGTTATTTGACTAATAAGTGGACAAACACTTCTGAATTATTTATTTTGGATAAGCATGTTTCAGCTTGGAAGATAGGCAATGTCCAGGGAGCTATTGCATTTTGTTTCTTTTCTATACCAATTTGGGTAAGAAAATTTATTTTTAATTTAATTTATTTTATTCTTAATGCATATTTTATTTTGACTTACCATATTTGTATCAGGCGCCAGTCAGTTCTCAATTTAGTCAGCGTCTATTCTATTTTGTACGCCTATCATGAATAACTTATTTCTTTAGTTAATTAGTAGTATGAGAAGTGAATTTTCACTTCAGCTCATTAATATTAATTAATCATCAATTATCAATCTGGTAGGTATCAGATATAGCTAGGTATTATAGCATAATAATAAATGAATTTGAAAACAAGTGGAAGTAGCAGGAACCTGCCAGGGTGATATATCTAGTTCTATAATTTGAAGAGGAGAGATGAGTGTTGTAATATCATAGTTATTATGGCGGCCGCATATGGACAAATTAAAAAATATTTAACTTTTACTATCATTGGCTAATCAACACCCACGCGCTCATACGCGGAATTTCAAAAGATTAGTTATTAAAACAAAACACTTGCTCGGGTCATTAAAACCAGTATTGTAGGAAAATTATGTGGCTATTGTGAGCATACATGTATCGATTTAAACATGTAAGGTAGTGATTCCCATATAATCAATAGTGTAGATTTCGATTATGGCATTTTCCATTCGATTAGAGTATTCATAATTGAGCGTGGGCGTCCAATTACTGCTACTCCATCTTCCAACAAAGTAGAATTTTGCGCGCGTCATTTAAATTCACGAGGCTCAATCTCAATCGAAAGCAATTAGTAAAAGTATGTCAGAAACTCGGCGCAATTTTAAAATTAGTACAATCAATAAGAATTAATTTTACGCGCTTGCGCGAAATCTAGTTCTTATTGAATAAACGCTTTCACAAAGACGTTATACGAGGGGTTATCAGTTCCCTAAACTACTAAATAATTTCCTAAAGGTATGCCAAAAATTTCCTAAAGTCACAAATTATTCCATAAGTACCACAAGTAAAAAATAACAGGTTTTATCCATAGTAACGTATTTTCTGTTATAACAAGCAAGATATCTCACTCCAACAGTTAACGTTTACATAACAGCAGAAACATTAGTAAATGTATCTTCGGATAACCGGGCATCATCATCATAGTTAATACATAGATAGGAATTATCTCGGTTAAATCCATGAATCATCTCCCTCGTTTCCAAATAAACGTTTATGAAATGGTGTGGATTGATGTAAACACTATTTGTAGCGGTGCTTGTGGTGTTGGCACATGCCAGTCCGTCGGCGATGGGTGTTGCTTTAATGATTCTGGTAGCGTTTGCATTACTTGCTTATCAGCCCTCATAATATATTGTAGTACACGAGGCGCAGATAATTTTCAATTCGGTACCAGCCCTTTTATGGAGCTTTCTTTATTGTGCTATCAATAGCATACCGCACTATGTCCAAAATATTAAATGTCGATTTTGTTGCCTATCCGATCAAAACTACTTGGTCATCCCATTTATACGTTTGCGTTTGAAGAAAACTTAGAAGCGGACGGTTCTTGCTCCGACAGTGTTTGACAAATGTGTTAATTGCCTGTCTAAATAAATGATCAGACTGTGATGCAGGTTCAGGTTGTAAAGGTGGACTTTGGGGTAATCCAGCTGCTTTTTCATCCAATTTTCGTTTTCTGATTTATTTGGTGAGGTTGTAGGCATACAATTTACGAGTTACATCTGGCGCTAATTCCACTTCACCTGCAGATTTCTCTTGTTATTCACTATTATTTTTGAGTTTTTCAAACTAATCTTTAATAAACGCAACCATTTGTCGGAAGACTATCATTCAAAATTGAATCAGTGTTTATTACCACATGACTAGGTATAACCTGATAATACGCTGTTCCTCTCTTGGTAGAATATGACTTCGCACTCGTAAAACGTCGGGTGACAGCTGTTGGAAATCGATACATAGATAGGAGTAGGGGTTGTCTACAACAGTCTTCTTGAAAACAGATGTTAGGAATATGAAATTCCCAGAGAACTTTTGATGTCCAAGATGACTCACATGGGTTCTTGAAAATAACAAAGTATTGGCTATTAAAAGATTGTGTGCGCACTTCTTTACCTGCCTTTAACATATTTTGTGTCATTGTTATTGCAAAGCAAGGTAGATGATGTACCATTCTTGTAAAATAAAAGGTTATAACTGTCGATGATTTATTTCTTCCATCAAGTCATCAATGCCGACAGCGTCATACGGCTTGATGAGAGGTATTGTTTCGGCTGTAGGAACACCATCGTATACAGTCTTTCCAAGTAAACCGGCGTATTTTATTGTGTACTAGGAGTACGTAGCAGTTGCTTATTAAATAGTTTTCACGATTCCGAAGTAAATTCTCAACAAAAGTGGGTTTTTCCAGATATTGTCGGCCCTACTACCATCTTACTAGCGTTATACTGTAGGCGCAAATCCATCTCTCTAGTTATACACTGGTAAGTAAGTATTTCATGTTTATAAACATGATGACGCATCTATGCAATTTTATATATAAACTGAGCCATGTTTTATACTATAAAACTATGTGGGGACAACATCCTGAACTAGAAAACAGATGTGGAGAAGGATGATGGCGTTTAGTCACAAGCTGAAAATATTAAGGACGAGAACAACAAATTACGACGCTGTAAGGATGTTGATCTTAATATCAAACATTCATTTTAATGAAATATATTCCTCAGAACATGACAAAAGACGAGATAAACCGTTGAATAATTTGTAAAATATTTAAAAAAAATGCAACAGAGACGATGCCTTGCAGCTTCTTTATATCCACTTTAAGGAATTGAAGAAGATAAGCAATAACCGTGCTACTATGAGCTCTACTTTAGAGGAGGCTATCAAAGGAACCTGGTGGATAAAAAAATTAAGTGCATGAAACTGTCGTTAACATAACTAGAAGGTAGATAGGCGTTTATGAAGAGAATACAGAGGAGGACAACTATACATCTGACTGGAAGAATTAATGAAACACTCATCTCTATCATAGTTATGTCTTAACTTTGATGATGCCCGGTTATCCGAAGATACATTTACTAATGCTTATGCTGCTATGTAAACGTTAACTGTGGGAGTGAGATATCCTGCTTGTTATAACAGAATATATGTTTCTATAGATAAACTTGTTATTTTTACTTGTGGAATCATTTATGAGTTTAGAAAATGTTTAGCATACTTTTAGGGAATCATGTGGGAGTTTAGGGAACTGACACTCACCTCGTATAACGTCTTTGTGAAAGCGTTCATTCAATAAGAACTAGATTTCGCGCGTAAAATTAATCTTATTGATTGTACTAATTTAAAAATTGCGCCGGGTTTCTGACATGCTGTTACTAATTGCTTCCGATTGAGATGGAGACTCATGAATTTAAATTACGCGCGCAAATTTTTACTTTGTTAGATGGAGTAGTAGTAATTGGATGCCTATGCTCAATTAGGAATAATTTGACCGAATGGAAAATGCCATAATCAAAAATTTATTAATAGGGAATCGCTACCTTACATGTTTAAATCGGTGCATGTATGCTCACAATTTTCCTGACATACGGGTTTGAACGGCGCGAACAAGTGTTTGGTTTTAATAACCAATCTTTTGAAATTCCACGTATGAGTGCGTGGGTGTAGATTATCCAATGATAAGTTAAATAGTTTTTAATTTGTCATAATAACTATATTTCAATACTCATCTCATGTCCGTTAATGTGAGTTAATATTTCTGAACTATCTATGAATGTTTGCAAATATCTCTGCCACCCTCTAATCATGTATAACTTGAATACATATATATAGCTATAATACGGGCAGATTCCTACTACTTTCACTTGTCTTCAAATTTATTGTAGCTATTATACGGGCGGATACCTCGCAAATAATTAATGATTAATTAATATTAATGAACTGAAGTGAAGTGAAAATGCACTTGTCAGATTACTTTAATTAAATATGGCACATAATAAAAAAACTTTTTAATATCAAAATTTAAAAAGAACATGGTATGATTTATTGGTTTTATATGAACTGCTGATGTATTCATAAGTATTATTTTGAGTTTTTTCATTATATTATGTATATATGTATGTATAATATATCCATTTAAAGTTATTTTCTTTATTTAAAAAGTAATAAAATGAGTCAATGAATTACTTACTGTCAGAATGAATTAAAAAAAATTAACATATAGCCTATATATATTTGTATTATATATGTAGTCTAATAGACAATTGACTAAAATAGTTCATTGTGTAATTTTTGTTTTATAGATACAATAAGCAAATGTTACAAGACTAGCCTGATATAGACAAACAGATTAATGATACATGTTTATTTCAGGGAGCAATGACGTTTCTGGCCTACCGAAATTTTCAAAATGGAATTCATGGTTTATTTGCTTCCGCGGAAGATATTGATAGACAACAGCAACACCCTCAGCAGCAGATACCTGAGACACACGAACCCGACTTTACGATTAAATATCCAGAGCAAGACGGTACATATCAACAACAGGATGTTAAACAGTCCAACAAAGACTTCAATAATTCACTTTATTAAAAGATTTACTAAATTTAACTTTTTTATTTATGTTTTGATTACTTTTTGATATTTAGTCTACATGTTTAATATAGTCTTTACACTTGATTAAAGGTTACAATATTACAAGAAATTAATTGAAAATTAGTCACACCTTTCATCATTGATTACTTTTTAATACTTCTACATGTTTGATATAGTACACTTGATTAAAAATTACAGTACATATTACAACAATTGATTTTGAACATTATTCACATCTTTCATGATAAGCCTAATAGGCTTTATTTTTTATGGTGCATAATATTTTATTCAATTTTGAAGTTGTCTTGAATATTTATTTTTGAATTGATTCTTTTTTGATATGTTGAAATGCATTCGGAATTAGATTTTAATAATATGTTCCAATCATGATATAAATAAACATATTTTACGTAACTTTATGTTTGTCTTATAAAAACATAGCTTTATTCTTATAGCTTTGAAGTTTCAGTAATATAACAATAGAAACTTTAATACTACAAACATTAATATATCCTAAAGTAATTATTGCAAATTATAAATTATAGGTAATATAAATACCGAGGACTACGGGATTTCCCGTGGTAGTCCTCGATAAATACAACTGCACTAAAACTTATATTGTCAATATAATTCGATTTATTTAGATATTTACATTTTTATTGTTTATATAAATTCTGTATTCAAAATTTGGCTTTTCTTAACCCCAACCCCACCCGCTGTTATATAACTGATTTCTGACCAACAAAATAGTCTATGATTTACCAAATATTGGACAAACTGTAATATGATACGTTTATGTAGACGTAGTGTTTCACTGCATATATGACATTAATATATGTATGTACACATACAAATTTAGAATAAAAATACACTGCATATATGACAGATTAATATATGTACACAATACAAATTTGGAATAAAAATACACAGAGATTTCTTGAAATCTAATTTATGTACATTTTAGGAATTATGTATTGGGGTGGGTGCTCTTTTTAGAATTTAGTGCGCATTATGAAAAATCCATACAGCATTATATAAAAATCGACTCGCGTTATTTGTATAAGTCTAGAAAAACACCACCCCATCCTTATAACGCTTAATAACGGCAGGCCAAACCACTCAGCCACCTCCTATAGCGTTATTATAATTATGTGAACGGCCCCAATACGAACTTCTATAAAAAGTGCCTATCCATATTAACATGAAAAAATGTACAATTCAGTTTTTCTAATGGCTAATATGATTGATAATGACTAGTTTTATTAGGAAAAAAATAGTACTAGTGGTGTAAAACTAATCTAGTATAAGTATATTCCATGAAATAGATTCAATTAATAATAACTTTTAGTACATATAATAAAGATACGTACAGTGCAACTTAGTGAATATTTATTTCATTTAAAGTCTGACTTACGTATGTATATACCATACATATACCTATGTAAATCGTCGAATACTATATTATTAGAGTATTAGTTTGTTTATTATGTTGTATACCATGGTATTTGCAAAGTATAAAGATAAAATTGTTACAATGGGTGAGTTTAAGTTAGGTTTTAATTCGGTTTTGAAAACTTTTGAAAGTTTTCAAAACCAAATATAAACTCACCCAATATATCATGTAATTATATGAGTGCAATTAACATAATTGATTTTACGAATATATATTATACGAAATATTACAGTAATATATATAAATGACAATGTTAAATAAATTGACAAATACACTGATAACATTAACGTGTATAGAAATATAGGGATAATATCAATCAATTCATATGCATTTTATGAATATACATACATAAACGGCTAAAACCAGCTGTTTGATAATTATCACGAATAAATAACATGTAAGTACATAGACAGATTGAGTTTATTAAAAATACTTTTAATCACACCCTTTCACTAAAATTTAACTGATAAATTATATACGTTATGAAGTTTATGCTAAGTCTGTTAATCTTTATGTGCACAACATAAAATAATATACCGTATATATGATGTATCATTATTATATAATAGTGGTAATTGTGTGATGATTTTTTTTACTACAAATGTCAGTTTTAAACAGTTTTTTATGTCGATGAAAAAATAATATGGATAAAACGCAGGATAAACTATAGGTATTGTCTATTATTTTTACTTTTGTAATGAATCATATATTTATAAGGGTATAATATTATTGCATAAGTAATAAAATATAATTTTTATGCAATATGTACAAAATTGAAAATATGAGAAAATCTAAAATGATAACATTAAAAAGAAATGTAAATAATAAAACGCTTTATACGAATATATGCATAAGGAAATATGATTATTTTAAAGACATATCAAGAATGCTCAAACGATTATTAATAAATTATTCAAAAGTCATAAGTAAAATACATATACATATAATAAAGTATACAAATTACAAAATATTCAAAAATTATAAATAACAGTATATTATTTGTCATTGAAATTAAACAATATATACCTCAATATGACATTTTGTATAAACAGTATGTCAATAAAATTAATATATATGTTATTGTAATATAATTTGATAGAATCTTCACATATTTTATATATATAATTTATTCAAAATAATCATAAAATCTTTTTTAAATATATGTATTTACATTTGTATATGATTTTTTTAGAACATATAATATAGTACTTATACCTATAATATATAAGCGCAGGGGAATATATTTTAGAATATATTTAATTGATATTCATTAAATCAAAATAACAAATTTATGAAGTCCGAAATCTTATTGATTCAATCAACACGACTGCTTGGATTGTGCAAAACAAGATGGACCGAACATCATGATTGCTTCTTTACACTATACGAAATGTATCTCTATGTCCTTCGGTTTCTAGAATCATTTTCAGGGAATGAGGATCCTTTTGAAGACGACTGGTTGGAAATGGGATGCTGAGTCAAAAATCAAAGAAAGTGGACTTGTTCATACTCTCAAAAACTTTTCTACTATCTGCAGATTTGTTATTTGTTTGAATGTACTCAACTGCGCATCATTGGAGCCATTGTCTGCCAAACTGCAGAAGAGAGATCACGATATTTTTAGAGCAGTAATTATGATTGATGCAGCAAAATTGAATCTGAGGAATATGAGGCAAGAGATTGATTCCGTTTTTGATGATTTGTTTACTCAGGCTCAGAATCTCACTGAAAAAGTTGGATCAGGAGTAAATATACCAAGGGAAAATACAAGACAAGTTCACAGGTAAGATTATTGATATAATAAATAAAAATGTTAACATTTTATATAGCGAGAGAAAATTTTAATTCTCAATAAAATCTAATAAATTAAAAATAAAGTATTTTTCTTTTCAGATCAAACGTGGCTTCAGCATCTCCTAAAGAATTTAACAAAAAGCCTATTGCCATCCCGCCATTTATGGATCACTTAAATTCTCAACTGAGTGAACGATTCAATGAAGATTCTCCGGTTATGTCGCTTCTGAATCTACTTCCTTCAGAGATTGCTACTGAAGATCTGGATGATAGTGTGTTTGAACGTTTAGAGTTCTGGAACGATGATTTGCCATCACCGTATTTATTGAAGATAAGATCTATATTTATTTAATAAAATACACTGTGTCTATTATTTATTGTGTGATGTTATTTTAAAAAATAGACTGAAAGGAAGCGATGGAAAGCTTTCTTGAACAGCAGGACCAAAGAAGTCCTTCCACAAAATGTAATTTCAAGCCTACCATTTGCTGACATTGACATTTTTTCAAATGTCAGAACACTTTTACACCCGGCCTGTACAATGCCGATCACATCTGGCGAAGCAGAACGCTCATTCTAAATATTCAGAAGGACAAAAACATGTCTCAGGTATATTACAAATGATATCAGTATGTACATTTTCGTACTAAAAAAATATAGATTAAAAACTATTCCATTTTATGTATTCTTAAATTTCAAGAACAATATGTCATCCGAACGACTTACTGGTCTCGCATTGCTAAACATTTATCGGAAGATAAACATAGACAGTGGTGTTATTGCGAGAAAATGGATAACATCAAATAACTGCACACTTTTTACAACTTCTCTTCTCATTGACTAATTACTTTACTTTAGATAACCCTTTGTTTACTG
This sequence comes from Invenusta paracnida, assembly GCA_036023295.1. Taxonomy (NCBI): domain Eukaryota; kingdom Metazoa; phylum Platyhelminthes; order Proseriata; family Coelogynoporidae; genus Invenusta; species Invenusta paracnida. The sequence continues at coordinate 10,748 of JAYRBW010077940.1, read as the reverse complement.
AACTTTTCACCATCCTAATCCTATCATATACAATATTAATTACTGTATATTAATATCATTATAATTTAGTTGTATAAATATAAATAATACTTAGTCGCAATACTATTATTTTTTCATATTTGTAAAAAAATATTGAGCTTCGTTAGGCTCTTGTGCTTGGCAGGCGTATTGCCACTGAGTTATGTACTTTCACAAGTAAACAAATTGTGGACCCCCTGTCCAAACATTTCTGGTTGTGCCCCTGGTATTTATAGGCTATCGCTTATTGATCGAATAGACAGTTAAAAAATATAGGTAAATTGTCTGAAGAATTTTCCACACTTTCGGTTAAGAGAATAATATTATTTAAAACATCATTAACTGTGAACGCATAGCATCTGGTCTATACAGATCGTTGCATATGAAGACGTTTTTCTATAATATTCCAAGTTATTTTCATACAGAAAAGTTAGAATTATACAAATACATTTTATGTTGTCGCACAAATGGAATGATTATATTATTACTTAATATTATAATGTTTCTATATTACATAACATGCACTTTGTATAGCCAAATATATATTTACACAAATTTGTATCTTCTAAGTGATAGTGATTAGTTTTTCGCAATTTTCGCATATTTGTTGGTTTATCGTACTATGTATACTTTAATATACTTGCACTGTTATGTTTGCAATTAGGTTGTTATTATGAAACTGTAGGGGTTTGTAGGGTTTTTAATAAATTATTATGTCTGTGATAGGTTAATCGATACAGAATTCTGCAAATCAGAGTAAATGATACACATACAGTGAGGTTAATCAACTTAGATTACAAGTTCTGAATATTAAAAACCTCATAGACTTTGAGGGAGAAGATGAGAACGTAAGCACAATATAAAATACAGAGAACAACACAGGAGAGAATTCGTGGGGTACGTGGGCCTCCCAGCTCGCCTCGACCCATTGCGGAGATGTACCGACGAAGAATAAGGAGTAGGATGGCTAACAGGGAGAGGACAGTGAAGAGGATGACACTGAAGGAGAGGTCCCCGGCAGGAACTTTGAAGGAACTACCCTGAAGGAAGAAGCAAGTGTAAGGCTCAGAATTCTGAAGCTTAGAAGCATGAATTTCATTAAAATAGATTTTAAAGTCAAGATATATAATATGTACGTACATATTTATATACTTCGAGTGTGTCATTGGTAACAAAAAACAAAGGTAAAATATGTATACAAATTTAAAATATCTGGTATCGGACGCATATGAGGTTTAAAAATTCATTATGGTAAAAATAAAAGCATTATTCTATTATAGGAATATAATCACCATTTTCAAATTATGATTGGATATAAAATTACAAATGAATATGTAGACATTACAGGAAAAACTACATTTGCATAATAATATATTCTACATAAAGTTGTTCATTGAGCTTAAAATTTTAGCGTATATATAAAATAAATAGGTACATCAGGAAAAAAATTGTTTTCCTCTTTTTCAACCAATTTTAATTCACATTAAATATGCCTGTCATAAGCTAAACCAAGTCATTTTTTCTCTATTGTATTAAATTATACCAGCAGAAAGGCAATTTACAACTACTTAATTATTATGAAATCAATTGAAGAATTAGAGGAACCGATCCATTATCCATTCAACGAAAATAATTGTAAATAGTATTTATATTAATCTGCATGTATAAAATCTGGCTAAGTAGCGTTGTGTATATTATATACCTGGTATGTCCAGTAGGCACTGGCTACCGTCCAAGGCACACCCAAACCAATGAATACGTTGACAGAGTTGCTTCCCATCACGTTGCCAATTGCGTTGTCTGCGTGTGTGTCATACCGAGCAGCGAGCTGACTACCAAAGAGGTCGGGAAGTGAGGTCCCCGCTGACACAAAGGAGACAGCTGTCACTGCTGTTCGTATGTTAAAGAGACAGCCAAACAGAGAGGCAAGGTCACCTACTATCAGCGTTAATACTCCGATAGTTGTCAAGGAGATGAAGTATGTTGCCCAGCCGCCAAGGTAGAAAGGAGGGGGGATCATGGCGAAGAGTACCTGCAGAGGAAGAGAAGGTTTTGTTTGAATATGACAGACATCACAATAGTTAGCATTAGAGTAGACATGAACACTAGCGCTGCGTAAATTTCAACTTTTACCTGTCACACTGTGAATTTGTTACTACTTTTTAAAATGTAGCTCAATGGTTTCACATTGAGCTGTGCGAGCATACAGTTGGTTAATAATTGGCCAACTATATTGGAAACAATTTAGTCCTCCATAGATTTATACCTATAAAATACACATTTCCACAATTAAATCAGATTTATATGATATATGATATATGTCATATAAATTAATTAATTAATTAGATTTAAGAAAATTTATAGTAACTACAATGATATGTAATTAATAACATTTTATAATAATTTAACACCTTTGACTGAAATGCACATTAATTTAATTTGCACAATGTATAGCGTAATAAACGTGCGCTATGTTCACCTTTTTGACACAAACCGAAACTCCGGATCAATAAAATGTGAGTTCCAATTTCGATAATTTCTTATAATATTATCTAGGCGGGCAATATAAAAGTTAGATATAAAAGTGGACCTTATTTCAGAAAGGATAACACCTATGTCAATTGTTTTAAGTACAGTTGAATAATTACTCTTTAGGTATCATTATTATACTTGTAAAAGATTAGTTCAAATGAAAAGTATCGATTCGCTTATGGATTTTATGTACACAGCTGACACCTTAAATTTATTTTTTCTAAAAATAAAATTCCCAAAATAACACCAATTTTGGAACTATTTAGAAATATTATAACTATTATAATACATTACTTAGAAGTAGCAAAATTATGCTTTAATAATAAAGTATTGTAAATGTTAAAATATATTTTATTATGATGCTATAGATAATAATTTTTGTAGGTAGTATTATAGAGAACGAATTGAATATATTTCCCACTGAGAAAGTAAAATAAAGGGGTAACCAATGATATTATTTTATGCAACGGAAAAAACAAATTATGGTAGAAATATTGTTTTAGTGAAATTTTTAAACTAGATTATGTAGATAAATACTGTATATTTTCTTCATATTTAAGCAATATATTTCGTTGGCTAAAACGGATGGTCAATTTCAAACATTTCGTCAGCTTATACTGTTAATGTTTCAATTGTTATTGAAGATGTCAGTTTATCGATGTGCAGAAGTCGCGCACTATAGGAATATATACAAAATCTGAAGTTACACGAAAAAGCTGTTTCATTTTTATATGAACTATATTATAATCTGCTCATTCAAAGGTTGATAAACTCTTTTTTATTGTTATAATATTTTACTTATCACTATTAAATGTAAAACTGTACGTACATTATTTGAGATATAGAAATGAGAGTAAGATACACTACTATTTCTATGATGTATGACAAAAACGGTTATTAAGGAAATTCTGCAATTGAAAATTCTAAGATCACACGAAAGGATTTATTTTAGACTCATGTGTATTTTAAATAATATTAATAGCATAATTTTTATATATTCGCAGATTTTATATACGTGTATTATACCAAGTAGTATATAGTAATACAATATTATAATATAAATAAAATTTAAATATAACTGTTAGTATTTACATATTATCCAAACATTGCCTACAGGAAATGTTAGATTTATTGGAAACAAAACAAGTATTTACCGATAAGAAATTTGCGATATAAGTGTGTATTCAGTGGTAATATACTATGTAGTATACGTGTTTAATAATTCATACAGGGTTTCAACGCGAAAAATGGAAAATAATTTTTAACTGTATTTATTATTTTATTTAAAGGAAAGAAATGCAACCCCGGAAAAGAAACGTTTCCCAAATTAAAAATAATAATTCATACTAAAATCTGCTAGCGACTACTAATTATTTTATACTTTCTTTATTATACGTAAAATTTTAATAAATATTCTTTTTGTTATATTTAGGTACCTCTAATATATATAGTTAACAATATTTCCACACACTAAGTAACAGCTATTGATTCTTATACTACCTAACATAGACATTCTATCCAAGTGTGGCATGCTGTTCACACCTCACTTCTCATTATATACTAATTCTCGGCACAGTACCAGTACTCATCGTGATGATCAAGCATTAAAACGAATATCGCTAGTAAATCCCCGTTTTTTACCCGAACCCTTCAACACAGATGGATCACTGACAATAGCATTCAGTCATATTTGTGAATTGTGAGGAATAGGATAATATCAATGGGTCTACAAGGCAGGATTGCAAAGAATCCTTTACTATTACAACGACAATTGGATATCTGAGGAAAGTGAAGCCAGACTGGTGGAGCTAACCCCGGATACTCACCGCGACAACAACAACAACGACATCACCAAGCACGTCTGGCATGGGCAAGAGGCAAGGTAGATTGGACGGTTCAATGGCAACATGTTTTTTTAGTTACGAGACTACTGTACACCTAATACAGACTAATCAGTGGCGCTATGTTTGCTCCCAACCAGGCAAACGATTGAATCCTGCACATATCCATCCAACGGTTTACTCTGATTTGGGGGAGACAGAATAATGATATGGAGTGGTTTCTGCCTAATTGAAGCAGCTCTAACCTCTTCTGGATATATTCACATACTACAGGAGCACCTTGGCCCCTCGACCTTCCCGCATTGAGGCAGACCTTCATGCAGGACAATGCACGTATTCATAAGAGTCGTCTAGTCCTCAAATTATACTTTGATGATCACCAAATGGAAGTCCTTCAATTGCTAGTACAATCTCCTGAGTGACTTAAATTCCTATGAGAACATCTGAGGACATCTCAAGTGTCAGTTGCAAGATCGTGAGATCTATGGAATTTATGGATTATGGACAGCTGTATAGTTGAAGAATTGTATCGTGTCCCTCTGGACTTCCTGTGACTAATCTGGTAACTATAAAATATTCGGCTAAAAATATTTGGGATGCGTTTCTTTTCGCCGGGATTGTACATATATATTTATATTATGTTGATTACTTGTTCACAGTTTATATATTATATAAAAATAAGGGTAAACATGCTTTAGAAGTACTGAATAAAACAACATTGACCCACGTGCGTTTACCTAGTTTATTATTGATGTTAATACGCACTCCTTATGTTGTGCAGAGAATACCCAACGATTTGACATTTCCGAATACTATATCTTTGCTACAGATTTCCTTTGTAATAATGATTACAGAGGGTATACCATTAATGGATTTTTGTTTAAGAAACATTCAGCTCTTGAGGCTTAGAATAAAATTGTTACCAAACAAGCAATCAAACATATAGATTTGGAACATCGGATAAAAACCTTATTAAAATGTCTATTTTTATTCTGATGACGCGAGAAAAAAGTCCAGAACTACATAAAGGACAACAGTGAATATTATTTCCCACTTAATACAGCTACTTTATCATATTTGAATAATTGTAACAAAATATAGCTGAAAGATAGTATATAGTATGGCCCTTAATTTGATAGTATATATATTTCATACTTATAGGTCAGTTGTCTAAAATAATATACGAATTATTATATATGATTTAATTTAACAATTAAACAAACACTGATACTATTTTGAAGTGGTCAGATTTCAATCTAATTTAAATGTAATTATTTATTGAAGCATTTGATATATACATAATAATTGCGAAAGCATATCCAACTAATATAAAATTGCCAATGTGATATACATATATATATTTAAATATGATCTATATCAACAATACCCTATCTTCTTAAAATAATACGTTATAATCTTTCAGTTTCGTATTTGATAAAAAATACATTATTGATATATATATATACGTCGAAAGTGCAAAAAGCGTTTTTTTTCATACGTAATAATCCATTAAAACATATTTATATTTTAATTTATCAATTTACTCAATGAAACATATCGCAATCTTAAATCCAAAATTTAATTTATCTCGCTTAAATTCCGTTCCTAGTTTGCTATATTACACCAATCTTCCACACATACCTTCCAATATATATAGAAAAGTGGTTTTCTGTAAGTATAATAGATAATTTAGAAATAACTAATAAAAAACATCATTAACATAAAAGGCAGTTATATGAAAGCCATTTCCTTACATTAATATAACAGCATACTTGTGACCTAAACTGTTTAGTAATAAAAGATTTTAATTAATAAATTATTAAAGCGTATAATCAAATAATTTCTATAAGCATAATTCGCCCTTATAAAAAAGCTTATAATTGCTAATTTTCAGTTTTAAGAACTTTCTTCACTTATACGTTATCACGAAGAATGAATAAAATTATTCCAGTTACCTATTTTAACTATAAGTAATTATACATACAAATTGCAATAGTCAAATATTAAAATAAGTTTATAAGCAAAGAAAATGTTATCCTATAATAAAAAATACACAATTAACTTTTTAATAATGAAGTGTACAACATAAAAAACCGATGGAAACGAGCAAATAAAGAATGAATAAAAGTAAATAAAGTGAAATATGTTTCTGTAAGATTCACTTTATAGTTTATTTATAATAAATTTATAATTAAATTTAACTAGAATTAAGTTGAAAGACTTTTTAAGGTTTTAAAACATCGAAATCTTACTTACGTGGCGAAGTCAAATTTTTGGTAAATATTTATACAGGCTAGTAAAATACGTCATTAATGAAACAATCGATAATTTCTTCTTTCATACCATGTTGGAGTATACTTCTTTATAGATTGGATAGAACATAAATTAACATTTCGTTTTAAAAAAATTGGTAAACAAATTATTATTAGTAAATAAATTCTCTTGTTAAAGACTAGGATCTTTATAGTAAAACTGGAATGTTTATATAATATATAATATATATATATATATAACATGACCAACGTTTGTGAATATGAACACTAATTCGTAATTAATCGATCAAAACTTAGTGTATGTAACTAATACATAAAACATAATTTTAACTATTTGTCATAGAGTATTTGGTATTAATATATGCCATATTCTTTAATATATTTAAGTTTACTTTTTTGTAAAATTTACTAAAATATTTTTGATTTTTTCCCAATATACCGTTAAAGGTTACTATACACTAGACCCGTGATTGGGCTTTCACAAAAATTGAGGAATTTTGAAGTGGAATTAAAGCGGTATGAAACACAATATTATGAATTATTCAAAAATTTATATATATTTTCAAATAAATAAAATAATGATACAAATAAAAAATACGACTATAATATTCTCTAAAGGCGAGCGGAGTTAGCGAAATGTTTGCACTTTAAAAAATCGTTTGTTTTATACATTTTTCCAATTTCCATGATTTTTAGGTTATTTTCAAATTTCCCGGTTATTTCCGGTCGCGGATACCTTGTATACATTATTGTAAATATTATTGTGGTTCATTTAATAAATTTATATTACATAAATAGTTGTTGTTTTACATATGTATCCAATAAGTTAATATTAATTTATACATAGTAGAAATTTGACTGTCTTTCACAAGTGTATGGAGTTTTTATACTACTAAATTATGGCATGATACCACAAAAGTATTCATCAAATGCTTAGAATATAGCAGAGATAAATCCATTAAATGTTTATAGATGAATATAAACACAAAATTATATTCTGTGCACACTAAGTGTTACAGTAATGTTGACGAAGCTGTAGCTTTCAAACCTTCCATCGTGGCACTTTTATATTTCGTTAAAATTGAGTTAGTAAGTTGAATACGGTCACACAACTTGTTAAATAAAAGCGTTTCAAGCATAGAAATACTCATTAAGCACGAAATTCGGTACGATGGTACGATTTTCTTAACGATGCTGAGAAATTGAGAGGATTCCTAACATTGCACATGAAAGTTCCGCAAATGGTATATTTATATATATATGGTTCCGCATCAATGTATCTTCATGTTCTCAGTTTATACCTGACAACATCCTTCTTGTCCCCTCGATTGGTAGTTGCGGAGACATTATTGATGTCGAAGAAAGGCTGCGTTAAGAACATCTTTAGAATAATCGCCAGGTAAACGGGGAAAATCTAACATGTTCCATGAGACATCGACACCATGCTGTGCGTTCGCAACTTCGGCATTTCTAATACATCACTGTCCATAGGAAACTTTTTCAAAACATAGTGAAAAAGATTTGAAACATTTCGAAGCAGTTTTATAAAATAAATTTGATGTTGGTAGTGACATCAAGTTTTGATTTTTGATTAAGTGTTTCCATTTGTAGGTAGTGTTTTCTCCTAGGTAAAGATCAGTACATATTGTTGAATTGATGGGGTTTTGTAGTCAACTGTGCGCAAATTGTTGACGTGTAATAGATTACATAAATATAATAATACTAAAAAATTTTGTAATGACTGCTAAAACTGAAAAATATTATCTGTGTAAAAAAAATCAGAATTCGGGACATCCTGGACAAGCCCAAAATCTGGGACAGTCCAGAATTTTCCGAGACATGTATGTATAATACATTATAATACATTTCTATGTAATGACAGATCGCCATACTAAGATTGTGTATCTACCAGCTGTAATTCTAATGAATATTATCCATAATAATGCAGACAAATTTTCATTAAATTTCTGCTTGAGGCGCAACATTAAAAACAGATGACTTGAAAAGTTATTATCGAGACAAAGACAATTTGTATATGTGCATAAATTTACATGCTATGAGCATAACATAAATGGACATAAATACGTGATGTGCGAAAATATTTTCATTTAAGGGTATGAATTATCTGAAGAAATTTTGAGGAATTTTAAAGGTTTTAGTATTTGAGGAACTATTACAGGCCTGTATATACGTTGTTTTAAAATATTATAATAATTTGAATGTGATTGCATTATTAAGTATTTTAAAGAAGCTATACATTTTTAAAATGATTTTTTTGTAATGTTTAAAAGACAAAAATTACAAAACATTGTTGTACTATATTTGGTTAATAGAATACAAAACGGAAACTGTATTGATTACAACAGTTACAATATATATTTATCAATACTTAAGGACACATCAAATAGAACCCAAATAGGGAACCAAAACTAATTAGTGGAAAAATTGCGCAGATACCAGTTGTTGATTAAGTGAAAGATTAACCTTGTTAAAATAAATGGAATAGTTTATCTTGTACAATACATAAATTTATAAGGAAAATAGTGTTTCTAAAATTATTTAAAATGTTTTTCCAAAAGGACATTTCCTATTATATGTCGTTGTTTATACTGTCTGGGTGATTGATTAGTTTTAACTCAAGAGTAATTTGTTTCGCATAATATTTTTTTGGTGATAAAATTATGTAATCATAAACATTTTTAATTGTTACAGTTTTAAATATTTGAAATAGATTACATTAGTTTATTATATAAATTGAAAATTTGATATAATTTTTAAAATATTTTAATAGATATAATTTAAATTTTTTTTAATAAAGTTTTACATAGTTTAGCAAGCCTTTCTCGTTTTGTAGAGTCGCAGTCGTAAAACTATAAACATTTTTGATATAATTTATATTTAAAACTTCTGGCTCAGATTTAATTTAAGCAGTCTTAAAAATAACAAAACATATATTTTTAAATGTCTTAAAACTGAATATTGGGCATTATGCGTAAAAAGAGTTTATGTTTGGTATTAGTGAAAAAATAAATAATAAATTTGGACGTTTTTAAAATAAAATGTAGTGCTTCTATTTAAGTGAATATGATAGATACATTTTAATTGTCCTGTAAAATATCAATCTTATATAAAATAGGGTTTGAACTTGTTATTAGAGAATCTCAAATAGGTGTGTAAAAACGATATGTTATAATATACTATGTTTACCTTTCAATTTACTCAAATCTAATATTATGTTGGCGTTATCAGTTTATTAAAACCAGACGTAGCTCTGTGTAAGTAAATTGAATTAGCTTATACTTTGATTTTGCAGGCAAATATTTATATATTGGATAACGGTTAATAATGTTATGTCTATATCAAATGAATAATATACATGATATTCTGTGTGAGCTGATCAAATCCTACACTAACAAAATTGATACTGTTGATATAATAATTATATTAAATTAAAAGTCACAGAAGTTTCTCTAGTGTAATTAAAAGTATAAAAATATAGAGGTAATAAAAAATAGATTTTAAAATGAAATAAACCAGATTTTATTGGATTTTATTAAATGTATCATGAATATTATTCTATTTGAAAATATTATGTTTTCATTTCAGATATTAAATTATACTTTAGACAATTTTTTTATTGATTTATGAATATTATAGAACTTTTATGATTTTTTTAAACTTTCTTATGATTTTTTAACACAAAACTATATGTACGATATTTTTTTATAATGAAAAAATATTATATTTGGATTTTCTGTTTTTATATAAATATATTTTAGTTATTATATAGCATATATATTTTTATATTAATTATCCAATATGGATACATTTAATACTATATGGATAATATATGGAATCATGTAATATAATGTCTCTGAGTAATATTAGTTATGTAGTTAATGGTTAAAATGAATGTTACACAGTGATATTATAGTTGTATTGTTAATGCTTGGCAATTTTGTTCTTTAATAGTTCAATTTCTTCCTTTTTTTCTTTCTTATTCCCGGTCGGGCGGGGGCGCGTCAGCACCCCGATCTCCCTCAGGTAGGGCAGCGAACGGGACCCGTCCGAGAGTAGGGTTGTC